>CAUYPK010077046.1:0-111140 GCA_963574355.1 Loris lydekkerianus
TAGTTTGATCAGGTCCCAATAGTGTATTTTTGATACTGCTTCGATTGCCTGGGGAGTCCTCCTCATAAAATATTCACCCAGGCCGATTTCTTCAAGAGTTTTCCCTGCACTTTCTTCAAGTATTTTTATAGTTTCATGTCAAAATTTTTGTACAAATCATTGAGGATTTTTTTGAATTTCTGAAATGTCTGTTGTTGTTTCTCCTTTATCATTTATGATAGACAGTATTAGAAATTTTACCTTTCTATTTCTGGTTAGGTTGGCCAAAGGTTTATCAATCTTGTTAGTGTTTTCAAAAAACCAACTTTTTGTTTTATTAATCTTGGAAATGATTCTCTTGTTTTCAATTTCATTTAATTCTGCCCTAATTTTGGTTATTTATTTTCTTATGCTGGGTTTAGGGTTGTAATGTTCTTCCTTTTCCAGTTGCATGAGATGGTCTATTAAGTTGTTGCCTTTATCTCTTTCTGTTTTCTTGATGAAAGCTTTCAATACTATAAATTTCCCTCTTAGAAAATGCCTTTGCAGTATCCCATAGGTTTTGATAATTTGTATCTTCATTATCATTTTGTTCCAAAAAATTGGTGATTTCCTTTTTAATATCTTCTTTGACCCAGCTATCTTTTAGCCTAAGATTATTTAGCTTTCATGACTTTGTTTGAGTATGAAGATTCCCATTGATGTTGAGTTTGACTTTTATTCTATGGTGGTCTGAGAAGATACAGGAATATATTCTATACTTTTAAATTTGCTGAGGTTAGACTTGTGTCCTAGGATATGTTCTATTTTGGAGGATGACCTGTGGGCTGATGAGAAGAATGTATATTCAGTTTTATTAGGGTGAAATGTTCTTTAGTAGTCTGTAATGTCCATTTGTTCTAGGCTCAAGTTTATGTGTAATATTTCTTCATTTAGTTTCTTCTTGGAGGATCTATCCAAAACTGTCAAAGGGGTGTTAAAATATCCAACTATTATAGTGCAGGAAGATATCAAGTTGTTCATATCCATTAGGGTCTGGCTTTATGAATTAAAGAGCTTCCTGGTACGGTGCATAAATGTTAATTACCACAATCTTTTCATGTTGGGTATTTCCCTTGACAAATATGTAGTGATTCCTTATATTTCTTTATCTTTGTTAGTTTGAAGTCAATTGTATCTTCTACTAAAATTGTAACCCTGCTTTTTTCTGGTTTCCATTTGCCTGTATTATACAACTTCATCTCTTCACCCTGAGCCTATTTTTATCCTTTATGGTAAAGTGAGATTCTTGTATACAGCAGATATCCAGTCTGAGTTTATGTATCCCGTCAGCCAGCCTATGCCTCTTAAGAGGACAATTTAAACCTTTCACATTAATTGAGAGAATTGGTTGGCCTGGTTGCATTTGAGGTGTCATGATTTTCTGATGTCCAGTAGATATTTTTAATCCTTTCACCACTGTGGAAGTTGGGTTTTGTTAAAAAAATTTCTGGGTGAGTTTACTTTGGAGGTAGAGCATTACACTGGTCATTGTGGAGGATGGATCTGAGAATATCCTGGAGAGCTGGTTTAGTTATGTCAAATTTCTTCAACATGGCTATGTCATTAAAACATTTAATTTCTCCATCCCAAAAGAAACTCAGTTTAGCTGAATAGAGGATCTTTGGCTGAAAGTTATTTTTTTTTAGGAGACTGAAGGTCGATCACCATATTCTTCTGGCTTGAAACATTATGACTGAGAGATCTGCAGTCATTCTGATATTTTTTCCTTTTGTAGATAATGCTTCTCTTACATCTGGATGCTTATAGGTGAGGTCTAGATTTTGCTTGGGATATTTTTCAAGTAAATATTTTTCATCTCATTTTAAGTAAAGATTTTTCATCTCAGAAGGAAACATTAAAAGTAAAGGCTTCCTTCTATGTCTCAGGACAGAAGATTCAGATAAAAAATTCTGGAAAGAACTGCCTCTCTACCTTTGTCTCACAGTAGAACATTTGAGTTATGACCAAACGAAAAGCTCAGTATAGATACATGAACAAATTTTAAATTACAAGATTTTTATAATCTTTTTCCTTAACCAGCTATATAAACTTTTGAGTTATTTCCCAGAAATGATAGATTTAGGGTAGCTTAAAATCTCCCCAACTTGGTGATTCTAAAACTTGTTCTTCCATTTCCTTTCATTTCTATCCTTTCCTTTAGCCATTTTCAAAACTACATGAAGAACACAGACCCTCTGCACATAAACACATACAGATCCTTTTTGGAGGTCTTCTGTTTTCCTTATGGAGTCTAAAGTTCTGCTGTCTTTCATCTTGAATTTTCTGATCTATTTGGCTTTGGGGTACTAAGAATTACTTTACTATGAGAGGGAACTTGACCCTTGTATATACAATGACTGATAAGTCACTGCCAAAAGCTATAGTTTTGAAAGTACCTGATAGCAGTTGTAATGAATGGTTAATACAAAAGGGATCTATTAGGTTTTTGTTTGCTTATTTTTTAGAGTGTTCAAATAAGAAAAGTATGGTTTGAACACTTTAAGGGTATGAAAAGACTTGCCAGCAAGATTGGCAAAGGAAAAGATTTCTGTGGTGGATAGACTGATCATAGAGTGTGCTGATTCATGTTAGCTCACTCACAAGCCTAAGGGAATATCTTTTCAGTAAGAAGCCCTGTGGAAATATTGTGCAGCCTGCTTCTGTGGTGTTTCCCTCTATTTGGAAACCTGAGATTCAATGTAAAGTGGTATGCTTCATTTTTAAAGATCTAGATCCTGGGCCATGTGCAGTGGCTCATGCATGTAATCCTAGCACTCTTGGAAGCTGAGGCAGCTGGAGTGCCTAAGCTCACAGGTTTGAGACCAGCTGAGCCAGAGTGACACCTCATCTCTAAAAATAACCAGGCATTGTGGCAGGCTCCGGTAGTCCCAGCTATTTGGAAGGCTAAGGCAAGAGAATCACTTGAGTCTAAGAGTTTGAGGTTACTGTGAGCTATGACACCACAGCACTCTACCAAAGGTGACAAATTGAGACTTTGTCTCAAAAAAGAAAAAAAGGATATAGATTCTCTGCCTTCCAACTTTGCCTGCTTTTTACATACATGTATTTACACATTAGACCCTGAAAATTGCAAGGGCTTTCTTTGTCCTATTTATTAAAAAGCTCCATATTGAAATTAGTAACATAGTTAGGAAACAAGTTGAAAAGACCATCTATCAAGCTAAATCAGTCTCCAAACTACAACTTATTGACATTTAGTTTATTATTTTGAAGCTTCTAGGGACACAAATTTTCTTCTATAAGTAAAACTTCCATTTGTGAAGATGTTTCCCTCTCTGTAACTAAATCACTAGAAGTTATAGCCAATGCTAAAGATATTGGCTTAAAGCATACATAAAAACACTTTAGCTCTATTTAAGGTACTTTTCATAGAGATCTGGTTTTAACAAGGCCTTTATTTTAATGCTTACTTGTCTCAGTAAATAATGGTATTTAGATCTAAGTTGTTCTGTGTTTTTGAAATACAATTTATTTTTATCATTTATCACCTAAAAGTCATGTTTTTGATAGCGCAAACTTAGGGTTGCCTATCTAATGATTGTTTATGGCATTGGAGGCAATAAAAAATTGATACCATAAGCAGACAGGGAAACTATTTAAAAACTAGCAAATGAATAATTATACAAAATCTTTAAGATCTTCTGTGCATCAATATGTATATGTAGTATTTACATGTACTATGTGTGTGTTATTTTTTTCCCACCAAAACATATAAAAGGTCTCTAATTAATTGGCTTAAATGAAAAGTAAGTACGTAAGTCAAATATTTTATCCGAATAATAAGAAACTCTCTCAAATGACTTTTAGGTCACAAGACCCAGGAAAATCTTTGGTAAACAAGACTAGCTTACTATTATTAGTTATAAAAATTGCTGTGGCTTCTTATTAGCACAACACCCATTTATTTATTTCAGGATTCTTACATAGATTGCAACTACTTAACATTCAGAGGCTGTAAAAATGATTAATAATGAAATACCTAGAAATGATGGCTAGTTTTGCTTAATAAAAAATTTAAGCATAATTATTAACATCAAGTAAATTAAATGAATGTAAATGGTACAAAAGTTTATAAATTAAATGTTCATAAGTTCAAAAATATTTTTCAGTAATTTTACTAAAATTTTAGCACTCATCCCTGAGGCCATGCCAGAAATGGAAATAAGTGGTTTGAGAAGAAAAAAAGATAAGTTTATAAATTTGCTGGCTAATGAAGAAGTTGCAGACTCCCATCTTAAAGTATCAATGTCTTCCCCATAAACAGAAATACAAAACTTTTAAAAGAAGGATGTTCTGCTTTTGGATATTATTCAATTGATGGCTCTGATTGATCCTGTCTTCAGTGAAGACAATCTCATGATCTCTGGGACCTCCCAGACCTCAGCCCAGACAATGCACGTGAGCCATCCCTCACAGTATGAGAGTAAAGAACATTTCTACCTGCCTCTCCTGGCAACTTGTCTGAGGTAGAGATTTTAGTTCTTACAATGAGTGAGGGTATTTTAAAGAAAGAAAGAACATTTTTATCCCTTTTTCTTTCTGTTACAGTAATTTAATATCAAAGTTGCATTATTATAAAGTAAGATATTTATGAAATACATGATTCATTTCCACTTAAATTGTGCTAAAACATTAATTATTAAACATAAATTTAATTTTATATACTTTGGCATCTTTTTTATATTGTATAAAAATATAAATATACTTAGAGTTATTAATAAATAAATTATAAAAACATCTATTTAAAAATTATGCAAAGATTTTCATCTATTAATACTGATAAAAACAGTTCAAGATTACTTTTTTAGGTTTTTCACTAGAAATTTAAGTTACTAAGAGTTAAAATTGTACTCAATATATATAATTAAAATTATTGATACTAGGTAAAATAGAAACAATTTTGTGTAAAGAATCCATAAGAAAAGGAGATGTGTTTTGGAAGATTATAAAAAGATAGTAGAATATGGTTATGTTAAAGGAAAAGATATTTTGTCTAGAGGTTTTTAAAGGTTACTTCAGGTTTAAAGAATAAAAATAGAATGATACATAACACTGAATGGATTTACAAAGTTGGGGAAAGAAAAAGAATGAGAAAAATTGCACCAGGCTATTAAAGGCTTATAGAAATCTTATCTCTTGTGGTCAAAGCTGATTGAAATTGCATGAATCAGTATTTCCATTGTGCTTACCATCCTTAATCTTAGGAACCAGTGAAATGTACAAATGGAATAATAAAAAATCAATTGGCAAAGCTAACAGAAACTTTTAACCTTCCTTGGCCTAAGTCTTATTTGTTTGCTTAACTTAAATTGGACCTCATTTAGAAGCATCACATTTCTTTTTTAAAAATAATAATAGGAAGATACATACATGTGGATGGAAGAACCTACAAATCAGCTTCCATTAAAGGTGGTTATTCTTCTCCTTACAAAGACCTTATAAACTTCTCATTAAAAACAGTAAATTAATTAAAGACTCTTTTTAACTACCAACTACATTGAAAGAGATTATATCAAGCTGGCCAACCTGAGAAAACATCTTCATCACCAGAAATCTTCAATACCTTGTTATCAGAACAGACAAGAAGTAGATGATATATATTTGGTTATTTTAAGGAATAAAAACCCTTTACAAATCTGAATTTCAAATCATTTTGTTAACAATTGTTCTTATTTGTGTCACACTTTTATCTTTTAAATTGATTATGCTTTGTTTTGGTAGTTATCTAAAGTTAACAAGAACTACGACAAAAACCCTAATAATCCTAATAATGGTAACCAAATGCATAGTAATAATCCAACATGGTATGGCGCCTTTTGCTTACTAGTTTATTTATCACATTGCTCAGTATATAGACCTAACTAGGCACTTATATTGGTAAAAGAACAAAATTTAATTTATGTAACAAAACTGAATGGGGATCTGCTAATCTAACACACTAAAATCAGTTAAGATGCTAAGATTAGCAATGGGAGATAAAAATATTTCATGATGCCAAAGAAGAATATGGGAGGCTAATGCCTAAGATCTGAATTCTTCAATAACTTCTAAACAAGGATTTTTTAAAGGCAGAGTTACTTTTATGGAAAGCAGACACTGAAGGCAAAATCATAAATAATAAATAACATGGATGTTATTTATTGGTTTGGCCCCAACGAAATGGTTATTAAAATTGTAAACTTATGAGACATAGGTGGATTCAACTATACCTTGATTAGCAATTCATTAAGAAAACGAAGGTATAGGGCAGTGCCTGTGGCTCAAAGGAGTAGGGTGCCAGCCCCATATACCTGAGGTGGTGGGTTCAAACCTGGCCCTGGCCAAAAACTGCAAAAAAACAAACAAACAAACAAGGCTATCAGATTAAATTGGGCATTCCATTATATCTAAATAAAAGAAAATCCAAAAATAAGAAGCAAAAGCTTCTCCAGATGAGGAGGAATCAGGAAAAGATCACCAGATTCATGAAAAGTCAGAATAAAGGACACTCTCAAAAGAAAACAATGTACTAACGAAAAACAATTAAAATGACAATATTAAAATGACTAATAAATAATTTTAAATATGAATTGTAAGGAAGCTCAACAAAAGATAAGAGAAAATAGAAAACTAACACAAAGGAAAAAGAAAAAGAAGGGGAAATGAATGAAGAATTCACTAAAGAAATCAAAGTATTAAAAAATCAAGTAGATTTTCTGGAAGTGAAAAATTCATTCAAGGAAATACAAACACAAGAAAAATCCTTAGGAACAGGTTTGGTCAAGCAGAAGAAAGAATCTCAGACTAGAAGATAACTCCTTAACATTAATGAAGTCATTCAAAGAAAAAGTGAAGAGAAATAAGAGGAGTGAATAAAGTCTATAAAGCCTACAAGAAATGTGTGGTTATATAAGGAGGCCTAAAATAAGAATAACAGACACCTTAAGGGTGAAGAATAAAAAACAAAGAGGGCTGAAAAATTTATTTGAAGAAATACTTTTGGAATTTTACCCAAGTCTTGCTAGAAATATGAACATCCAGGTACTAAAAGCATAATGGACACCTAGGAAATTTATTGCCAAGAAGCAATCACCATGACATATAGTCATTAGACTAGCCAAAGTTAATACAAAAAGGAACTCCTCAGACCATAAGGCTAAAGCTTCAGGTACATACAAAGGAAAACCAATAAGGCTAACTGTGAACTTCTCAACCAAGACTCTACAAGACAGAAGGGAATAGGACTCCATTCTCAGTCTTCTCAACAAAATAATGACAATTTAGAATTTTATAGCCAGTAAAAATAAGTTTCTTATATGAGGAAGAAATAAATATTTTCTCATGGAGGGAATTTGTCAACAACAGACCTGTCCTGCAGTAAGCACTTAGATCCTAAGATCTACATTAGACATGGATCAGCACAATAGACACCCGATATTGGGAAACTTTAGCAAAAGCTAAAGTGAGAGTTCAGACACCACAGTGACTCAAGAAGTAAAACAAAGTAATAAAGTTACATTCAATAGGATGAACAGAAATCCACCACTCTCATCACTTCATTCAATAAATGTGAATGGCTTAATTCTCCACTCACAAGACAGGCTGACTGAGTGTATAAAAAAAAATTCAACCCAATTATCTGTTGTCTCCAGGAGACACACCTAACCCACAAGGACTCACTTAGACTCAAAGTAAAAGGATATAAAACAATATATCATGCAAATAAAAACCAAAAAAAAGCTGGTGTAGCCATTCTCATATTAGATAACATAGATATCAAGTCAACAAAAGTAAAAAGAGGCAAAAATGATCATTATAAAATGATGAAGGAAAAAATTCAACAAGAGGACATGAGACATGAATATTTATGCACCTAACACAGGTGCACCCAGATTTATAAAGCAAACCCTACTTGACAAACAAAACTCTAGAATATATGGGCCTGACAGACATTTATAGAACATTCTACCCTCAAACCACTGAATATATGTTCTTTTCATCAGCTCATGGAACATCATCTAAGATTTATCACAACCTAGGCCAAAAAATACTTCTCAAAAATTTTAAAAAATTAGAAATTATGCTATGTATTTACTCAGACCACAGTGAACTAAAACTAGAAATCAATTCCAACAGAAACGCTGTCTACACAAAGTCATGAAAACTAAACAACCTACTGCTGAATGATAGTTTGGTTAAGAAAAAAAACTGAGATGGAAATCAAAAGATACTTCAAAATAATTATAATGATTCTTCAGAAAAGGAGTCACAACAGGAAAGTTTATTGCCATAAATGCCTTCATCCAAAAGTCAGAAAGATCACAAGTCAATGATCTAACGAATCATATCAAGGAATTAGAAAAGGATGAACAAACAAATCCTAAATCTAGCAGAAGAAAATAAATAATGACAATCAGAGCAGATTGTACAGATTAATGAAATAAAAAGTTGGTTCTTTATAAAGAATAAAAAAATCACCAATTACCACACCTATGGTGCACCCTACAAAGGTACATGTGAAACTTACTAAATGTAGAATATATGTCTTAACACAATAACTAAGAGAATACCAGGAAGGCTATGCTAACCAGTGTGATGAAAATATGTTAAATGGTATATGAAACCAGTGTATGCTAAGAAAATGGCATGAAGGCTACATTGAACAGTTTGATGAGAATATTTCAGATTATATATGAAACCTGCACATTGTACCCCTTGATTGCACTAATGTACAGAGCTATGATTTAACAATAAAAATAAATAAATTTTTAAAAAAAACAGTAACTGTAAAACCAGTGTATGGTGCCCCATGATAGCATTAATGTACACAGCTATGATTTAATAATAATAATAATAATAATAATAATAAAAGCCTCCATCCACTCCAGCAAGTGGGGCGAGCGGATGTCCACGTAAGCACACCGCATACACCCTCTCTGGGCAGCTGGGCCTCTGGATCTCAGAGTCTCTGCCTTCATATCAACAAATTGCTTTTGTTACTTTTTTTTCTAAAGTACCAAATGTTGAGGGTTCATTATAGAAAACGTAGAAAATATTACAGGTAGAGAAAAAGATGATTAAAGAGCACTGGTGATCCCAATAATCAGAGACAACCCCTTGTGACTTTGGTTTACATTTTTTCAGTCTCTTTCACATATGCAGGTGGACAAATATTTTTAAATGTGACCAATCATATAGTACCTTTTCCCCCACTTATCAGTGTATCATAAATAGTTCTCTCTCATTAAATATTCCTCCATATTAGTGGTTTGCAAAATAAGGTCTGGGGACACCTGGAGATCCTTGAGACTTTCAAGGGAATCTCTCAAGTCAAAACTATTGTCATAATAATATTAAGATATTATTTGACATGTCATTCTCATTCTCCCATGAGCATAAATAGTGGAGTTTTTCAGAGTCAGCATGATGTGTGTGATATGCAAATCTAGCCATTCTTCCATTAAGCCAGACTGATGTTAAAAAGATTTGCTGAAGTGTAAGATAATGCCACTCTTCTCATTAATTTTTTTTATTTTGTAAAATATAGTTATATATTTGTCAAGAGAACACAAAATAGGTTTATTCCTATTGAGTTAGTAAATACATACTTTTAAAATTCCTTCATTTTTATTTTAAATATGCTAAATATTTATGAATGTAACCTATGTCAACAAAAGTCTTTTGGGATCCTTGATGATTTTTAAGAGTGTACAGAAGTGTTTTTCAATCTTTTTTATCTCACGGCACACTGGAACTTATAGTTAAACTTTCTTGGCAGACTTAAGTTATGTTGATCAAAGAAAAGGAAAAAAGAAGAATATGCTTACTGTACTGTAAACTTCTTTTGAAAAGTGTTTAATTAATGATCTTTAAAATTCTTTGTGGCACAGTTAAGATCCTCGCCTGGCACACCAGTGTACCACGGCACACTCGTTGAAAAATCGCTGATGTACAGTGATCCTAAGACTGAATGTGAACAGCTACTCTACACCACTCATTTTAATGATTGTGTGGTATTCTGCTTCACAGGGGAAGTTTGCACAGCTATTTTGGTTACCCATTTCCTTACTGATGGACCTACAGGTAGTTTCCAACTTTACACTGCTATTGAAACGCTGCACTTATCACTGTGTACCCACAGAAAGTGAAAACTTCTTGAAGTGAGAGAAAACCACAAAAATCAACTGGTCCTGTAAGTCATCACTATGCAGTATCAGCCAGTGACTCACCAAGCTACACAAAATGTATCCCAGAATGTGAACAAATAAAGTTGAATAATGTGTACATCAAATACATTTACACACATATCACATATTTCTACAGAGAGAGACTTGCTCTGTAAGGGGCACTTTTTTCCCTGCTATCCATGGAGTGTTTACAAAATTGGACCATTTTCTAGACCAGTGTTACCAACAGTATAAAACTCTTTGTTACTATTTCAGAAATTGAGGGGAAGAGTTTAGCAACTTTAAAGCAATTTGACAGAGAAATTTTATTTCTGTTGAATATAATAAAAGTTGAGGTTTGTAAAAATAAAAATAAATAAATAAATAAAACTAGAAACAACTCAGATGTCCACCAATCACTAGTAAGACAAATTATGGTACATTCACAAATTACAGTACATGCAGGACATGCAACATGGGGAAAAGAAGCCACATTCACACACACAATTTCAAGAAAAAAATATTAAAGTGTATGAATTCTTTAAAGGAAAAGGAAAAAAGGGAAAGGGAAGGGAAGGGAAGGGAAGGGAAGGGAAGGGAAGGGAAGGGAAGGGAAGGGAAGGGAAGGGAAGGGAAGGGAAGGGAAGGGAAGGGAAGAAAAAAAAGAAAAGAAAAAGAAAGAGAATCGCTCTCACAGTTCTGGAGGCTGAGAAGTCCAAGATCAATGTGCCAGTGATTATGTTCCTAATGGGACTCTCTTACTGGCTTGCAGTCAGCTGTCTTCTCATCATGTCCTGACTGCCCTTTCTTATAAAGACATTATTCCTATTCATTAGTGACCCGCCCTCATGACCTCATCTAACCTAATTCCCTTCCAAAAGCCTAATTTCTATTACTACCACATTTAGGGTTGGGACCACAACATATGACCAGGGGCAGGAGGACATAAACACAAGTGTAGTGATAAGAGAAGCTGTTTATTATTCATCTACAGTACTTTGCCAGTGAGTTCTTAATAATGTTTGCTAAATTCTTTATATGACATTAGTACTTTTTCTGGTGCTGAGAGTTATTCATGAAATGTGAGCTCAGGAGGAAAATAAAGGTTGGAAAAGATAAAAGTGCTATTACCTCAGAGAACATTAGGGAACCTATCTCTTGAGAAATGGCGTCAGCCCAATCTCAACAAAGAGAGCCACTTCAAGAGCCCTCTTCTAAATGCTAGAGAACTCTTACAGGGAACTACTTGTTTTCTTTTTCTTTTTTCTTTTTTTTTTTTTTTTTCTAAAGGCTTTAGAAGACCATCCCAGAACTCTTCTCCTCAGCCATTTGACTGAGGTCAGAGGCTCAGGGTCCTAACCCAATATTACAGGTATAAAGTGCCTTGGAAACAAGGTATTGTCCTCACTAAGCAGGACAATAGAGTCACTGCTATATAAGGTCAAAAATGGTGTGAGTCCCAAAGATACTGTGACTGGAAAGAATGATCCCATTGCAGAGGAAAGAGAAATGAATAAGAAGACAGACAATATTACAATAGGGTTGATAAAACCTAGATGTGATCTATTCCATACCATAACCTGACTTTTACCAGATCCTTCTATAATGGAGAGGATGAACAGTTTTCTCAAATCTACAACTTACATGCAAGCACGTCTACTATCCTAGGAACTGGGGACTCTCAGTACTCCAGAACTTTATGGAATAATAACCTTCTCATGGAAAGACTGGGAAGCCTGAGGTGGAAGGGAGAAAGTAAAGCTAGAAGACAGAATTGGTATGGTGGTTCCATGACACTTTCAACATCTCCACAGAGGAGGGCAATCTGATCTCATAGAGTCTATCTCCCCTGAAATTGAAGGAAGGTGATGCCTAGGTTACTGTGTTGCCACACTAGTCACAAAGAAGACTCATAGTGACCTGGGAACTGAGATTTGAGAATTTAGAGTTTTCCTTAGTAGGTTTCTAGAAGAGGATTCAGTGCTATGTGACACCACAAGGACCCAATATCTTCTAATCTATAGCATATTGTCTATTGTGTAAATGGATAATATATTCTCATGTATTGCTGCTTATAGATCTTTTTAAGTGGAAAACCATAAAATAGATCCACAAGGATACAAGTTGACATCTGACAACTCTATTCTATAGAACAGCAGTTCTCAACCTCTAGGTCACAACCTATAGGAACTGTATTAAAGGGCCACGGTATTAGGAAGGTTGAGAACCAGTGCTATAGAAGATGTTGGTGGAGGCTTCATTAGCCAAACAAATGAGAAAAGCATAGTCAATATCCTATCCTATTTTCCATGCCAGTCTAGAAGCAACATATAGGTTCAGTGAGCCTCCCTTCCTCCCCTCCACCCCACCATGCTCCTTGCACAGAGCTGGTATATAGCCCCACAAGGTCACAGGTGTATTGTTAAGTGCCCTCCTCTAATAGCCCAGTGTCAGAGGAAAAGACCAGCCAGTTGGCTCCCACATGCTCATTAAGTATGGTCTGGGGTCTGAAGAACCAACAGTGGAATTTGGGCTTAAGGGTTCTGTGATGCAGCTTATGAAAAATCCACAAAAGAGCAAGTGCCTGAAACAGCCAAAAGTCCCATTAGTGTTCGAGGCCAAGAGCACTTCTTCAAAACCCTCTCCTTCATGCCATTCAACCCACCACTTCCACTTCCTAAAAGCTCCTCTCTTCCCTCAGTGGATAAGAGATCACTATCCACTGCCAAATAATTGTAGCTTTTTCTACATCTCTCTATTCAGAAATATTAGCACCACCCGCAGTCTCCTGAATGCCTTCTACCAGAAACAGATGCATTTTGTTCCTACTATTCTATAAATCCCCACTCATGCTAAATTTCAGCTGAAATGTTTGAAGTAACTATGATCAAGTAGAGCCAGATTGTTTGAGTATCCTAACTATGCTATTTACTAGCTATGTGACCTTGGGCAATCTCTCTGTAAAATGAAGGAAAGAACTATACCCACCTCAATGGATTATTGTGAGCTTAGAGCTTAGAGCAATGCTCCAAGGTACTGTTAGCTGTTATGGTGATACAGAGATTTCCCTGGCTCCTGTAGGGAGTAAAAGGCTCCTTTCTCTATTACCATCATATCTGATATTGACCTGAGTTAATACAATTACCTTAACAGTCCTTGGATTACTGTTCACATTACTGTGTTCCCTAGACTGTGAACTCCTTGAAGGCAGCAGGGTGGGTCTTGGTATTCCCACACTATATCCTCACTGCATGGCACTGGGCGAGGCACAAAAGAGATTCATTCAGTTCTGCTATAATGCTGGTTTTAAAATGAAAATTTTTTCAAACACAATTCAAATGTGTAATTAAGGAACTGAGCATGATGTGAATTTTGTGTTTGTTTCTATGTAATTCCATTCTCAAGAAACTGGGTGAACACAGGAAACTGTACTCATTGAACTGAACTTGGTAGAAAAGCCAATCATTCACGTACTGCAAATATACTTCAATCTACTTCATAACTCACTTGAGTTATGAGCCACATCTAATGTTACAACTTTTCATCCAATTTCAGACAAGTCTCCTTCACTGCTTTATAGTAATTCAGAAGCTGCTTCCAAAACTCACTTCCACAGAAAAAATTCCAGATCTTTTTCAAGGTAAAGTGTCATATTTATTGCAGTATGTGTATGCTTCTAACCATTTAACTTATGCAACTTAGTACTACCTTTTTATTAGTTAATGTTAAGTTTTTAAATGTTGTTTCTTTACACCCATTTTCCCAAGCCATAATTTTGCATGATTTTGCAGTTTGGTGATATTTTAAGGCTATGTCTCCTTATAATAGAACCGTACTCAGTGGACTTGTGACTGATGTTAAATAATTCTTTCTCTTCTCCATGGATAAGTAAGGCTCCTGAAACTGTCCCTGTTAGCAGAGGCTGTTCAGGCTAGCAGTTCATCACCTACATGCCAGGCATTGTGATGATCAGTGGAGATATTATGATTAATAAAAAACAATGCTTATAACTCTTTCAGTCTGGTGGGGAAGAGAGAGAGACAAGTAATTACAATACAGTGGAACAACAGATGCTATTAAAGAATATTGCAGGCTGGCACAGTGGCTCATGCCTACACTCTTAGCATTTTAGGGAGGATCACTTGAGCCCAGGACTTTGACACCAGCCTAGGCAATATAAAAAGACCTTGTCTCTAAAAAAAATAAATAAATAAAAATAAATTTAAAAAACTAGCTTGGCAAGGTACCAAATGCCTGTTATCTCAACTACTCAGGGGGCTGAGGCTGGAGGATCACCTGAGCCCAGGAGTGTGAGGTTGCTGGAAGCTATAATGACACCAGTACACTCTACCCTGGGCAACAGATAGCTTCTTTCTGTTGGTAGTCAGCAAAGACATCCCAGAAGAAATTTTCCTCTATCCCAGATCTTTCCATTCCATACTCTTCCTTGCTTGCCTCTATCTCTGCCTCTTTGCTTCCTGAGTTACTGGACCATCAGCATTAAGCTAAGAAGCAGAACAGGGAAGAGTTAATGTGGCACAGGTGGGAGGGAGACGGGTCCTGAGGGAAGCAGGCAGAACAGCCTCATAAAGGGCCCCATAGGCATTGGTCAAGGTGAAGAGAAACTGCCAACACACAGTGCTAAAGATCTTTCCGGAGTGCAGTCCAACCTTCTGCTGGAGATTTACTCCTCATTTATTTATCTATTCAACATTTATTAAGCTTTTGCTGCAGGCTAGATTCTAGGAGGAGTCCGTCTACTCGCCTTGCCTCTTCCAACATCAGAGATGCTTCTTTCTTTGGTGTCTGCTACTGTGGGTTGAGTGCTACTTTCTCCCCCTATGTCACCTCCATGTCCTCTGTCACCCCAGGAATTCTCATTCTGGATTGTAGGACCCTACCCCCTGTGGACTGTGAAGAAGGAAACAGAAAAAGTTCCTTTTCTTGCTGGCATCTCTCTTTATCCACGGCTCCCCAGGCCCAACTTCAAGTCTCCAGCTAGCATCCAAGTTCACTGCTTCAACATCAAGTTCAGAATAACGTAAGCACCCCATATTGCCCAAAACTCACCAGTTTTCTTCTGCTAAATCATGCTCCCACCTTCAGTCCAGATCCCATCCACCTCCCACTCCCGATACTCCCTTTCTTTCTACTCTGTCTCCTTTCTTCTTAGAGGACTGGTGCCTGGATATTAGAGCTAAACACTTATGAACACTGTGCCCATCCGCACTGTAGAGCTGAAGTAGATGGCCAGGGGTTCGGCAGAAGACATATACCATCAGGGACAGGGCTGTCTGAGACCTGATCCTCAACCAGCACTGTCTTTCTTCCCATATACAGAGACCAAGGATGACTTTAGTTGGATTCTGAAGAAGAAAAGCATTTATCTCAGCTCCACCCAGACGACCTCCTATTTGAAGGTTCTAGCCATACCATACACCGCAGCAGTCACCGCCTACCTCTTTACCCCTGCCTCACTACAACTGTTCCCTGTTTCCTCCCTCTACAACCTTCACAGGGGTTTAGAAGCAAAGGATTCTCCCATGCTAGCTAGAGTTGTAACCTCAATTATCCATCCAAAACCCTCACCCAAAGGTTATAACCTTATGATCCCCCAGACATACAGAATGGATGGGTTTGTGCCACTTGACACCCTCAAAATCTCTGCCCTTGTACTTCCCTGTCAGGAGTCATGCCCACATGATCCCTAAAGCTTTGCCTGCCACAAAATGCCAGAAACACCACAGCTCAACTGCACATTCCTATACCCAACCTTCTTCATACTGACTGGCATTCCAGGGCTAAGGGGTGCCCAGACCTGGCTGACACTGGCCTTTGGGCCCATGTATCTGCTGGCCCTCCTGGGCAATGGAGCACTGCTGGCAGTGGTAAGGGTAGACCCCATGCTGCACCAGCCCATGTTTCTACTCCTGGCCATGCTGGCAGCCACAGACCTGGGATTAGCTTCTTCTGTAGCCCCAGGGTTGCTGGCTGTGCTATGGTTTGGACCCCGACCTGTGCCATATGCTGCCTGCCTGGTCCAGATGTTCTTTGTACATGCACTGACTGCCATGGAATCTGGTGTGCTTTTGGCCATGGCCTGTGACCGTGCTGTGGCAGTAGGGCGTCCACTGCACTACCCTAACCTAGTCACCAAAGCCCGTGTAGGCTATACAGCCCTGGCACTGACACTGAAAGCTGTGGCTATTGTTGTGCCTTTCCCTCTGCTGGTGGCACGATTTGAGCACTTCAAAGCCAAGACCATAGGCCATGCCTACTGTGCACACATGGCAGTGGTAGAATTGGTGGTAGGTAATACACAGGCCAACAACTTGTATGGGTTGGCGCTTTCATTGGCCGTGTCTGGTGTGGATATTCTGGGTATCACTGGCTCTTATGGACTCATTGCCCATACTGTGCTCCAGCTGCCTACCCGGGAAGCCCGTGCCAAGGCCTTTGGTACATGTAGTTCTCACATCTGTGTCATTCTGGCCTTCTATGTCCCTGGTCTCTTCTCCTACCTCACACATCGCTTTGGCCACCACACCGTCCCAAAGCCTATACACATTCTTCTTTCCAACATCTACTTGCTGCTGCCACCTGCACTCAACCCTCTAATCTATGGGATCCGTACCAAGCAGATCAGGGACAGATTCCTGGAAACATTCACATTCAGAAAAAGCCAGTTCTAATGGACAGAACTGGGGATTGAGGTGAAGGCAGAGGAAGCCTAGGGTGAAGGCAGAGGTACACTCAGGAGTCTGGGGTCTCGGGGTGTGGATTATGTCATCTTTGTCCCACTGTCTGTATATGACAGTGATAATACTCAAAAGATATTTTCTCTGAAGCCCCTACTATGTGCACCCCTGGTAGACTTTGGTCTAACCATGTGGTCTCCTTGGAAGAAGGCAGTGGTCATTGCTAGAAGCACATGATGTTAGCACAATATGATAAAATTGGAGTTATCTCGTTAGCACAATATGATAAAATTGGAGTTATCTCGTATGGCTGCAGCTACAACAGCATAGAGATATTACCACACTGTTAACTGGTCACAGGTTACCCAATAACCTGGATAGTTTCTGCATAAAATTGCCAGTGAACAATGTGTTAAGATGTTAGAGGCACTACATGATTCTATATTACAAGCAGCTGAGAGATGAGGCAAGGAGAAAGAATAAAACAGGCTGAATTGGGGACAACTGGGAATTGAGACTGGGAGAAATGAATCAGAGAATAGCTGCTACGTTAACATATTGTTGACTGACAATTTTATTCAGAAACTATCCATGTTACTGGATAACTCATGATCAGTCAGCAATGTGTTAACAGCAAGTATCATGGTGTTACCCAAAGGGGATTCATTTTCAGCTAAGACGCCACACTGGAAGGGATGCTGCATAACAAATTTTTCACACCAGAATGGAGTTCAATATATGAGTGTAATCTCAGAAGGAAAGGGATAACTGTTAGGAGATCAGAGAAAGCTACAGGCTGCACAGGCAAACCCAGGCTGTCCAGGAAAACTATCATAACCACAGGTATTGGAGTTAGCCATAAAGACTTGAAGCCAGGAGCGACACAGCCCACTCAGCACAGGCACCATGGGACCTGGACCAGCTGGACCAGGCACCATGGGACATCACACAGAAGAGGATACTATACTACAAATGAGAAAAAGCAGATGATGCCATCTCCATTGCCACATGTGAAGAACTACCACCAGGTCCTCATTAACAAAGAAATTAGGCTGTGCGTGATGGTCTGTAATCCTAGCACTCTGGGAGGCCAAGGTGGGTGGATTGCCTAAGCTCACGGGTTCCAGACCAATCTGAGCAAGAACAAGATTCCGTCTCTAAAAAATAGCCAGGCATTGTGGAGGGCATTTATAGTTCCAGAACTTGGGAGACTGAGGTAAGAGAATCACTTGAGCACAAGAGTTTGACATTGCTGTGAGCTATGATGCCACAGCACTCTACCGAGGGTGACAAAGTGAGATTCTGTCTCAAAAAAAAAAGCAAAAACAAGGAAATGAAGAGTTAACCCAGAAGCTCTGTGATTTTCAGAAGTGTCATCACACTGAATCCAAGTGGACTGATAGAAAATCTATAGTTAAATGTGGGCTGTCATTCTCAAATTAGTCAATTTTTTTAATAAGGTTCTGAATTTCAATGCCTCCACACATGATTTTGTGGATAATTGTGACAACTGTGATAATCTTTATAATATTCATATCTTTCTCTTAGTAATTCCCCTTTAATAAATCTAAGAAAAATAATCAAAATGTGAACAAAGATGTATACAGTAAGATATTTATTACAACATTATAAAGAAATATATAATCCCGTGGCACACATACATAATACACACCATTTTTTGCCTTTCCCCTCTGATACATGAAAAGGGAAATTATGTGCAGCCAATGTTCATAACCAATGAATTCTCTCACCCTCCCACCACAGGAAGACTCTTCTAAGGCACCTTTAACCTCTGGTTGTGCACAACTTCCCAAGGTAGCTGGTTCCAAAGCTGTACATTGTCCACTTTAAGAATTTTATTTCTTCACGCCAAAAATCCTCATTGTATTTTGTTCCATCCAAAATGAGACTGCATACATACTTACCATGTGATGTGTTTAGAAAGCTTTGCCACACTTTTTCATTCCTCATGACAACCTGAGAAGCTTATAAGCCCAAAGTCCCTTACCTATAATTCCAAAATAGAAAGTCTCTGACAAAACAAACCTTTGGCTCAAAACCTAACCTTAACCACAAATAATCCTATTTATAGTATTTACCTCACTTAGTATGAACATACATATATTTAATGGCAGAAATGTTGGTGCACTTAACTACAGAGAAATGTTCTGAACCCCATTGGGTTATTCCTTGTTATGTATGTACTATATTTCTTTCTATAATCTGAAATATTTTGAATTCTAAAACGTATGTTCCCAAAAGTTTTGAATAAGGTATTGGAGACTTGTATGATTATCCCCAGAGCCGAGCAAAAGTGAAAAGACTTCTTGTTACAGCTGGTTATCAAGTCTTTGATATCAACACTATTCTGTGCTCCCCTAGAAGTTTCCACAGAGAACCTCATGTTCACTAGATAAATAGCCCCATCTATTTGTTCCTCTTATGCTCTCCACTTAGGTTACTCTCAGATATCCTGCTAATGATCTGTACCTTTTTCCCAGGGAAAACCCAGAACATGCCACACCAAAGGGAAACCCTATGAGCAGGATATGGCCGGACAGCCCAGCCCTTGGGCTTACCAATTTAATCCAAGACTCAGTTTTTATCTGTTTTCCTTCAGTACCTTTCAGTCTCAGACTCTCTGAGTCAAAAAAAAAAAAAAAAAAAAACTCAATTAATGTCAGGGTACAGCTACATGAAATTTAGGGAGCCTAAAGAAGCATGGTTATCAGATAGCAAGAGAAAGAAAACAAAGGTAAGGGCTTCTTCTTCTGAGGAGTTCATCACTATAGTTTCTTCTCTTATGCCCTATTCATGAAGAAAAATCCTAATGAGATCCTCCTCTTCCTACTGAGGATGTAAAAACACCCTCCTTATGTTCCTCACCAACAGCCCACCACCCTGTACCTCCCTCATTCACCTCAAGCTGGAGTCCCCTCAAGATCTGGATATGCACCATTCTGTTTCTGCTTATCAATCTCTTCCACTGTCCCTGTACCACTGCCCCCTCTGTCTCCTTGCACCATCCACCAGTGTACCCCATGTAAAACTCTTGTCCTTGTGTATGTCTTTCTTGCTGTACCTTGTCTGTCTCATTCAGGATTCCTACCTGGAGAGCACAGAGGTGCCAATTATACTATAACCGGCGACCTCTCCTTGTCAACCATAATAAAAAATGTGCTAATGGAGCATTAGGAGGAAAGAACTTGATTTCACTTATCTTAACAAGAAACTTAAGAGTTTCTGACTTAGTCCATTGTGAGTTCTCTTTCATTGTACCCATTTCTCTCACTCAACTTTATGCTTTCCACCTAGCATGCACCCCTACCACCACACACTAACTGAACAGAAAGCATGTTGGCCTTACCTTTCAACAGAGGAATACTGTTTAATGGTTAGAACTAGAGTTAAGGAGGCTTTTCCTGAATCCCAGATCCTCTATAAATTCACTATATGCCTTGGGCTAATTAACATCTCTGAGCCTGTTTCTTCACTTGTAAAATGCGAAAATAGCACCTATTTCAAGATATTACTAAAAGGATTAACTAAGATAATGATTTCAAAGTATTTGGCACAACTCCTAGCACAGAAGATTTCATCTTAATTCTTCTCTTAGAAAATAGGAAGACATCCACTGTCAAACTTTTTTCAAAGACCTAGTACCAATGCCCATAGCTCTGTCTCAGAAGACCTGCATACCCCTAAATCCAGTTACTTCTCCTTTAGGAAAATTTTCTTGATAACCTTCTTTCCCACCCTTCCCCATCCCCTAATCATACCATCTTAGCCAGCTCAGAAGACAGCCAACTTTGTGGGATAGATCTACACATTGGGCTGGGTTGGGGGGGAGGTACTCCATACATACAAGAAATCTTTCAGGACATAAAGGAGACTGCAGAGGAACTCAAAGAGAAGACTCCTTAGACAGAATGGGAAAGTAAGTACTGGAAAAACCTCTTTAGAGTAGTTCTTCAAAGAACCAGTCTTTCATAGCAAAACACTAGGTGAGATCTCTGGAGACAGGATAAGAGCTGGAGTGGGACAGTAGCTAATACACACAAATCAGATAGAACAGGGAATGAAGCATGAAAAAAAAGTCTTCAAATTTATCAGGGTAATTCTGGCTTCCTGAAAATTCTCTCCAGTTACTAAGACAACGTTATCCCAATTAGATTTTTACCCTCCGCATTGTCAATGCTTAACATAACACCCTCCTACACACACACCTACTTTTCATTACAATTAATTCATTAATTAATAATGGGAATCAGCCTTTGCTATACATTAAAATTGCCTGAGGAGCTTTTAGAAATCTTGATGCCCAGGCATACCGCAGACCATTTATATAAGAATCTCTAGAAGAAGGATCCAATCATTTTTAAAGCTCCCAGTTAATCCCAAAGTGAAGCCAAAGTTGAGAACGACTTCTTGGTTTTCAGTATAAGTCCTGAACTATAACATCATAGATTGCTTAACAATAGGGGAAATGCTCTGAGAAATACATTATTAGGCAACATCATTGTTGTGCAAACATCACAGAGTACAGTTACACAAACCTAGATGATAACAACATATGACACAACTAAGCTATACGGTATAGCCTATTGCTCCTAGGCTACAACTCTGTAAAGCATGTTACTGTACTGAATACTGCAGGCAACTATAAAAATGGCAAATATTCATGTATCTAAACATAGAAAAGATTATGTAAACATACAGTACAATAATCTTACAGTATGGGACCACTGTCATATATGGTTCATTGTTTACCAAAACATCAAGAGTGTGGCACATGACTGTACTTTCTCTCACATCCTTCAGGACCTCCATCCAACCTCACAAAGAAGTCAATCTGCAGCTAACAAGATAGCAAATTACTTCTGGGAGGCAACTGAAGGGAGGAGAAACCTGATTCTGTCTCCTTAAAGAGCTCAGACCAAGAACCACACACAAATACACACTCAAAGACATAAAAATGCTCCCTGTATTTTCCACCTCTAAAGCAGAAGGATGGATAGGTAACTCAGAATATGAATTACAAGCTGTAGTAAGGCTAGAAAAGGTACTGTCCTTTCTCTATCAGGCACCATTACCTAGTAGGACCTCTATGACCTCATGCTGCAGTAGCTAAGAGCCCAAGGCCTGGGGCCTCACCTCCCTGGGCAGCTTGGGGTTCCTGCAGCAGCCACTGCCCTGCCCCATCCCTCCCACACCACACCATGTTGGTTGGTACACCCCACCTGTTAACACTGGATGAAGCCGATGCCACTTGGACCCTCATCAAGGATAAGGTGGGTAAAGTAAGAAGCCTAAAGAGAAAGTAACAAAGTGTGGCCTGGATGGATCGAGCAGCTTGTGAGTAGGAGGGGGTGGGAAGCCTGAAAGCAATAATAACTAACATTTACTCAGTGCTTGCTTATGTGCCAGGCACTGCAGTAAAGCGATTTACAGCAACTGTCCCATTTAATAACAATTGCAAAAATAGTAAGAAAGGTTCCTTGAAAATAAGTATGGGGAGCTATGAAAGCAGAGAGAAGAAACACCAAGACAGAAATAGGACTTAGGAGGTCAGGAAGGACTGCTGGAGAGTAACATTCTAGCTAGTTAAATAGAAGTTATTCACACAAAGGAGAAGAACAACCTGGCACATAAAAGGTGCTTAATAAATACCTGAATGAGTTAATAAATAGGTGGGGGGATGAGTGTACAGGATGTTAATTAAAAATACAGTATATGCAAAAGCCAAGAGAGGAAAAAGAAAACTGTGGTTTCTTATAAATTGCAAATAGTCCTTGAGAGAAGAGTTCACAGAAGTAGGAGTGAAAATTAGTCCAAAGGGTTTATATACAACCTAATAATGAAAGTCTCTTTAAGCTTCTTATAGAACCTGAACTTTACATTCAACCCCCTTACCTATATTCCCTCTTCCTTAACTTCCACAGAAGGAGAAACTCTGGTTTTGAGTCAAATATGTAGATTTCAAGGAGAAGAGAGATCACATATGTATCTGGGTTGCAGCTGTCCAACAAGTCCTATCAAATCACTTGTTGCAGGCTAGATGTTAGCAAATTTCTCAGATTAGAAAATTTAGGGATAAAGGGCGGCACCTGTGGCTCAGTGGGTAGGGTGCTGGCCCCATATACTGAGACTGGTGGGTTCAAACCCGGCCCCAGCCAAACTGCAACAAAAAAATAGCCGGGTGTTCCAGCGGATGCCTGTAGTCCCAGCTACTCAGGAAGCTAAGGCAAGAGAATAGTCTAAGCCCAGGAGTTAGAGGTTACTGTGAGCTATGACGCCACAGCACTCTCCAAGGGCAATAAAGTAAGATTCTGTCTAAAAAAAAAAAAAAGAAAAAGAAAAGAAAAAGAAAATTTAGTGATAAGGTTCTGGCTAAGAGATATAAAGGAAAGTGAATTATTAAAGCACTCATAGAAGGCACCCTACCAAGCTTATTAAAAAACACCTTAAAGCAATGCCTACCACATGCAAAGGAGCCTTTATGGCACATAGCTCCCAATTCCAAATGGGGTAGTTTCTCACGACAAAAGTCAACTTTCCAGGGAAGCAAAATCAGGAGAACTAAATGTCCAAGTATTAGAGTTTCAGCAGTGAAGAAGGTTGGTTCTGGACTAGATCAATAAGAATTAGCACGAAAGTAAATGAAGTCTTTCATTATGAGAAGACTATATAGCTGAGGAGCAAAAAAATTCACTATCCTATTTAAATGGAAAATTGCCAGGAAAAATCAGAGTAGAGATGTGCAGGATAAATCACTGGTAGAACAGGGCAAATGCAAGTAATAAGGCACCTTTAAATGACCTGGTTTCCTGTCTCCAGAACCACTGATAGTTTAAAACACCTGGCTCAACAGGATGTGGCTCAAGAGCTCCCATTCATAATTCAAGGCAACCAAGGTAAATCCAGGAAGCCAATTTTCCACCATCACTTTCCTGGACTGCCCCTGGGAAACCTAAATTTGCTGGCTTCTAAGGTCCATATAGCTTCTACCCAAAAGCAAAAATTTAATAGTAGTAAATAGTCTCTAATGGTGACTTTACCAAGAACACAGTCACCCTAACAACTGAGCAACTAAATTCCTTATTTTTCCTATTTTAGGATAATTACTAGAGCCCTCAAGAGCAAGAAAGAAGGTTAGGGTTACAGTTAGGGTTAGGCAAATTAATGCCTATATACTGGGGAAAGCCTCCAATTAAACCAGAAACTTGGACAAAAAGCACCAGGTATTTTAAATGTTACAATCTACAATCCTGTTAGAGCAGTGGTTCTCAACCTTCCTAATGTCACAGCCCTTTAATACAGTTCCTGTAGGTCTGGTTAATGCAGACCCACAGGTTGAGAACCACTGTGTTAGAGGGACCTCTCCTGAAGACACTCCCATTTGTCTTATTTGTATAACATCCTAGATACCAAAGGACCAGATAGGATGAGATTCTGAAATTATGCTTAGTGACTATGCTTTCATGGTCATGAGACAAGGCATTCCATCCAAAAATGCCAATCCATCAGTGTCCATCAGGGTTTCCAGTTCTCATCCCTGGAAACCCACTGGCCCTTCTCAGAACCTTGTTCTTCAGCCTGATGTCCCCACCCAAAAGAAAATGTTCCTTGTCTTAGTAAAGCAAAGGAAAAGAAATAATGAGGAATTTTTTTCATGCAAACCAAGAAAGAACACCAGTTATTGGCTTGGCTTGGTAATAAAAGTAGTAGCCTTCAAACTGCCTCAGTTTATCCAAAGTACAGATAAAACTCCAAGCCAGGCATGAGGGCACACACCTGAAATCCCAACTGCTCAGGATGCTGAGACAGGAGAATCACTTGGGCCCAGGAGTTTGAGGTTGCAGTGAGCAATGATGGTGCCACTGCACTCTAGCCACAGCAACCGAGCTCTGTCTCTAAAACATACACACACACACAAAAAAAAAAAAACCTAAAAACTCCAGAGTTAGCAACCCTCCTCTTATGCTAAGGAGCTAGGGGAAGCACTTCCAAAACAGCTTTATGTAGCAAAAGGCAGATCAGTCGTAAAGGGCCATTGATGAATTCTACCGGAAAGCCAACAAAGGGGCAAGGCCATCAGGCACAGACTCATGGGATTTGGGGCTAGAAGTAGAGAGTATAATATAGTTCTTTAAGCAGAGGGCTCAAATATGAAAGAGGCCAAAAGAGGAACCTCTGTGTGAGAGCTGTAAGTCTCAGCCAATAAAATCCTCAGTGGGTGAAGATCCTTAATACCTAAGTACAATTTCTAGAGAAGATCTTACATGGTTTCAGTCAGTCATGAAATAAACTTTCTAGAATTGCTAAGCCCAAAAACACCAAGATAAAAAGGACAAAACCAAAGGATGCTAAAATTTCTAAAAGCACATTGGAATATTACAGAAATAATGCCTCAAATTTCCTAAAAGAACTACCCCCTGCAGCTAGAGCAGAAGGTATATACTGAAAAGTGATACACATAGTATAAGAATGGACATTCCAAACCTACTTCTCTGTACATTACTATGTAACTGGTCACCTAGGAATGATCCTGAGAATTTCTTTTCCCATACCTCTTAAAGTGATCAAGTTCTACTAATTCTGTAACTTAAATCTCTATAATATCTTCCCCCATGATTTTAGCTCAGGGCTTCCCTGCCATACTCTTAACTGATCTGTCACTGATCTCTCTCTCCTTATTTTATGACTTCCTATTGAAAATCAGCTTTCTAAAACCCCTATTTGATCCTATCCTTCAGACTGAGAGCCCTTCAAGTGGCTTTCCATTCCCCTCAGGACAAGATTACAGCCACTTACTATAGACACAGGGCCTTTCATAATCTAGTGTGTCTTTTCCTCTTCTGCCCTACATGTAAGCAACATAAAATGGTGTTCCTAAATTTGCTCCTCTTGATTTATAAGTTTATGTTTTTTCAGTGGCTGCCCCTTCTGCCTGGACTGACCATTCTCCTACCCGGCTAAGTTCCTTCAAAATCAAGTATTACCACATAGAAACTTTCTTTGATCCTCTATCCAACAAAAACAAAGACTGTGCAATCACTTTCTCCTTTTTATCTTGCTCCCTTATTATTGTACTTAATTGGCCATTGTTTACATTTGTATCTCCTCCATAAGACACAACTGGTTTAGTATAAGAACAAAGTCTCATTCTTTTATGTATCCCCAGTATAGCATATTCTGGTACACAGAAGACATTCAAGATTTTGCTATAGGAGAGAAATGGGAGATAAGCAGGAATATAAGTCTGAGCACACTGCAGAAATGTAATTGAACACTGAATGGTAGGAGAGTCAATCTAGAAAAGGCAACCAGTTAACTCCTGACCCTAATTTAGTTCCTGACCTATAAACTGGCCACTTGCAGGTTATCGAGGAGCGCTTTGGGTCCAATGTAGTGGCAGTACCTTTCCTGTCGGATGCAGCCTGCTATGACCTACTAGGTGTGCTAGTGAAACAGTCCCGCCCTGCCCACACCCGCCTGGCTTTACCAGGTCGGCAGGGCCGGAGGGCACTGAAACCAGTGGGGCCACTACCAAACCTCCTGGAGCAGACAGGGTCCGAGGGTAACTTTGCCCACTGCACTCGGGAATACTCACCAAATGGTCGAGCAGAGATAGCCTATGAAGAGATGCGCCTGTTGGATGGGCAGCCCTGCCGGATCCGCCTACATATGGGTGGCCTGCGCAAGAAGGTAGCCTTCCTGTTGCTGCCACCAGGGCAGGTGAGCCTACAGCAGACTCTTCCCTGGCTCCGAAGCACCCACAGCATCTATGTCATCTACCAGGTCTTCTCCTGCTCCTGGCTGCAGCTGGGTCTAATGCCGACAGCCCGTGAGCCCCAGCTGCTCCGGTTACAGCGGTCACTGCCTATTGCCTTCTCCTGCCTCAAGTTTTCACTGCAGCCCAAGGGTGTGCTGGGACCACAGAAGCCTCTGACCAAAGACCCATTACTCCATGCAGCCAGCTGGGTCAGACCCAACCTCAGCATTACACCACCTCTGGCCCCTACATCAGCACCTGCTGATATCCCTGAAGCTGCTGATATGCCCCAACCTGTCCCTGGCCCACCTACACCACCTCCCCAGGAAGGGCCAGAGGGAAGACCTACCAGATTCTCCTACAAGGGCCGAAATCCCTTCCGGAGGGGACCCCAGATGCTGTCAGGTACTGCTAAGGAAAATGAAGATGAGAGGAACGGGAGGGACAAAATGGAGGGAGAGCGCATGAGCATTATAGCCTAGGAATAAGTGGGGAATCCATGAGTCAGCACAGGACCTTAGCGAGAGAGATGGAATGAGGGAGCTAGGGGAGGATGAGATGAAATGAAGGAGCCCTGGTGAGAGGGTGGGGATGGCAAAGGACCAGAGGGAGGGACTAGGGAGGCAGAAAGACCAAGGCATGAGTCAAGCTGTGGCTATCCCCAACCCTAGCAGAGAACTGGCTCTTCAGCCCCCGCAGCCCCCCACCAGGAGCCCAGGGTGGGGGCCCCGGGGACCCCGACCGGCACTCCATGTCCCTGCCCCTGCTGCAGGGTCTGTCCTCAGAGTTCGACAGCGACGAGTGAAGCCGAAGCAAGAGATGCAGGGGGCAAGGCCCCCAACATCTGGCATAGGGATACTGGTCCCCAATAAACATCAGCTGCTGCTCCCCCAAACCATCCTGAGCCCATGCTGCTTATTCCTCTGGAGTCTAAGAAGGATGAGAATCCCCACTATCTTCTCTAGGCTTCAAGTCCCTTCACCCTCTGGCAATAAAGGGTATTTTGAAACCCTGACATTAACACCTCACAAAAGAGAAAATACCCCTGACCACCTCCCCATCTACGTACAACCTTTTGGGGAACCCTAGCCCCATAGAAAAAGGGTGGGAAAGAAAAATGAGCACAGAATAGAGATTTCCCTTTTATACATATTGCAACAAGTTCTCCATAAAACATTCATCTGAAATAAATTAAAAAGTCCTTTTGCCACTGTCTCCAAACATAAAAAGGAGCCTGTGCCGTAGTCCCAGACCAGGCCACCCAGGTCCCTGATTGTCCATGGAAGAAAGTTAAGGATTGAGGGACCCAAAGCCTGAGATGGGAGGCCCAGTTCCCTCCTCAGTATCCAACAAGAAAGGCGAAGTGACAGCATGGGCCTGGGAGATGGCCGCCAATTCCTTGAGAAACTCAGGGAAAATGACTGCACAGTAGACAGCATTCTTGACTCGAAGAGCCTCACCTTGGCGCTCAGGGCCCCCGCCCCGTGGGAGTAGAACTGGAGTTGAAGCCCCAGGGGAGCCCCCACCTAGGCCAAGTCCTGCTCCGTCTCGCCCAGGCTGAAGGACCAATTGTGCCGCCTGCCGGGCCCTGGTTGGACTGTGTGCATGTCGCAGGAGTAACTCCCCCAAGGATGGCCTCCGGCTCTTCACTGGGAATAAACAGGGGTATCATGAAGGTACTGGGATCAAGGAACCTCCCTTGGTCTGGGAAAGGAGATTCCCCACCCCCTAGGTTCTTGGACTTCTTCACTAGGGTTCTGAGGGAATGAAAAAAAAAAAAAAAAAAAAAAAAAAAAAAAAGGGCCAAAAATAAACCTCAGGTACTATTTCCGGTCCCACCCTAAACATGATTCTGAGGACTAGGGTAGTGAAGGGTTTCTTCTCACTCTAACACCATAACACCAATTGCTCAGGCTTCTTCCCTCTATCCAGCCAACCATCACCCTCAGTCTTAACCAGTCAACATCAGCTGCTTCATTCCCAGCCAAGATTCTTCCCTCTCCATGTCCCCTCGCCCTGATAAGTTCTCCTATTTCCAGTACTATTCTAAAACCACCAAGCTATTTCTCCTCAGTTCATAACGTCCTTACTTCATGCTTCATATCATCTTCTTGAACTAGAATCAAATACTTCCATCTTCCCCTATCTGTAACACCTGGCCCACATCCTCTGCTTCTTCAGTTACCCACAGGGATTACTTATGCCACAGTTCATGGCCATTTCACTTCTGTCACAATCTACTGTCCCTCAAGATCTGCTCTTCTATACTACCATTTAGCAGTCCCTGTCCTATAACCACCAAAGCCTCCCTCCCATTGGTTGTGACCAGACAACTTCATGTCAGTTTATGTTCAAATGAGCCATTTAAAACAGTTTTCTCTCCCCTAATTTTCTGCATAGATTCCTGGGTCTGAATGCACATCCACTACCTAGACTCTAGCTTCTAGATCATTATAGTTCCCATTCCCTACCTTGAATATTGGCTACAGAAATGCTATACAGATCTATTAACCTTGACATTCAAAGCCCTACCTAACCAAGCTCACACTCCAACCTCTTCTCAAACTCTCCACACCTCAACTAGCTTGTACATTCATACCTCCCTTCTTGGAACCCTCCAGATACTTTTCATGCTTTCACAGTTCCCTCTGCCTAAATTTTGCTCTCTCTCGTTTTTTAATCTTCCCTGGCCTAATATTACTATCTTTACTTCTCTGGAAAACCCCATCGGATCTGACTTCCACTGACTTCCTATTTTCCTACCTTACCTCAACATACTTTAATAATAATTTTTTTTTTTTTTTTTTTTGGTCTTCTACCTCATGCACTAATCTGTGAGCTTAAGGGCTTGGACTGTTTCTTATCTACCCTTACATTCCCTAGGTTCTTGGACTTCTTTACTAGGGTTCTGAGGGAATGAAAAAAAACTACAAAATGGCCAGAAATAAACCACAGTACTTCCTCCACAGTCACTCCAGTGCCAGAACTATAGAAGGAAAAAATGTTCCCAGTACTAGATCATGAGGAAATTAAGCTAGGACCCTCAGCTGGGTCTTCACAGCTGTGCAATAATCCCTGTGGTACTATCTTCCCAGCACATATACTTTTCTCTTTAAGGTCCACTTCACCTCTGCTCTCATCTACACTTTCAGCATATCATTTTGCCTTCTTCTTTGATGAGGTAACGAATGTCATGAAATTCTAACTTTCCCCTCCACACTTCACAACTCCATTGGCACATGTCATTTCCTCCTTGCTTTCTCTCTCAAATGCCTCAAAGGTAGAAAAACCAAAAACCCTTGTCTGTCCCAAGTTAATACTTTTCTGGTGCTCTAGATCTCATTACTTCCAACACCTCCGGGACCTTGCTCTCTGTTATTATATTCCTCTAGTCATTCTCTGCATTGTGAATTCTTTTAAAGCAGAAATCACATCTTCTGCCACCCTGAATACCCTCTACCAAAGACAATGCCCAGCACATATGGCAAGTGCTCAGATACTTATTTAATGAATCTTCTAGATTTAGAACTTGCCAGCCATGTTTAATTCTTCCTTCTTCCTTATACTCCCAACCACTCACCAAATTCTGCCAATGTCTCTTATTTCCACCTCATCAAATGCTTCCTTTCAATTTCCACTATTCTAATTCAAGCCTTCCTGGTAGCATTTGCATTATGGCAGAAGCCTCCTGACTGCCCCCCTTCTGACACCTTTTTCACCTGAGCTAAAATACTCACTGAAAGACTGAAGAACCTCCAGTAGTTTCTCAATCCCTAAAACATCACAACTTCTACCCAGTCCATCTTCTACTCAGAACCTTCTACCCTAACAAAATCTCTCCAGCTTTACCACCAACTATTCCAACGCCCTTTAAATCCCTTTCTCCAACCAAATAGTCCAGGATGTCTCTAGACAAAAAACTAAAGACCTCCTACTCCTTTGCCTACCTAAGTCCTAATCATCTCTCAAGGCCCACATCAAATGCAATGTCCTTTACAAAGCTGTAACAATATCTCAGCCTAGAGACTTTGCCTGGCCCCTTGCCTATCCAGAAATCCTACAGCATTTTTTTTTTGCTGGTACTGCTGATTTGGCTCTTAATAGAACTTTCTTCTATCCTATAGCTGAAGCCTAAGTACAAATAATTAGAATCAATTTTCTATATCTCTCCTGTTCCTGGCACAAAGTTTCCCCCTAGAAGCTCTAGCAACCTGGGCTAATAATCTCTCTAGAAGGGTAGGGAGGGGGTTTGTAGAATGGGCCTCACCTAGGGGATCGGAGCGGCGAGGGGCAGGTCCTGCTGCAGTGCCCTCAGCCCAGTCCAACTTGCCACGGGCAACGAGGTACTTCTTGGCTTTGGATAGCAGTGCTGGAAAGTCCTCCTGGGAGGCCGCAAAGCTCTCAATCTTATTCTTCACAGAGCCCAGAACCTATGAAGCACAACTCCATGACATTTCTGGGTGGCTCTAGTCTCACATGTCCTTTCTAGTCCCCCTGGGCCTGTTCCCAGCCCACCCAGGATCACTCCAGCTGTGGGCCCGGCCCACCATGGAGCCTGGACGCATCCATGCATGCATGCATCGCACACCTGCAGCAGGGACTTGACACTGGGCTGGAAGACCATGTTGGTGTTGAGCAGGAAAGAGCGGAGCAAGGGCTGGGGGTGACAGGCCAGCTGGGCCACCAGCCCCGTCAGCAGGAAGTTGACATAGACGGAGTTCTGCAGCATGTTCTCAAGTTTGGCAAAGAGCACAGCCATGAAGGGGCCTGGGGGAGGGGTGGGCACAAGGATACAAGGCCTGAACACAATGCACATTGTACACATTCCTCCCAAAAACAAGAGACCCCCCACACTAGATGAAAATTATTGGGTATAATTAAATATATCATGACTACCAATTCTGGAAGAAATAAGATGGAAGACACCATATGGACCCACAAGAATCCAGATGACAGCTTTACCCACACTCCAGCTGAAGAGCCAGATTTCAGGCTCTGGAGTCACAAAGATCTGGTTTCAAATTTCAGTTTAACTCTTTACTAGTTATATAAATCAAACCTCTCCAAGCTTTAGTTTCCTTCTTGGTTAAAATAAGAAAATATACCTACCTCATAAGATGATGAAGATCATCAAAGTGGTATCAATATAAAACAGCCTACGATCTAACGAATTTTAAATGTTCAATTATAATTATAAGCTACATGTTTCTCACTTTTTAAGAAAACTTCATCCAGAGGCACAACAGAACAAATGGGCAGAGAAAGTAATTAAAACCAAAAAGAAGAATTAGGTTTCTTCTAAGACAAAGGATAACACTAAATCTAGTCAGAAAGAAGCAAGAAAGGTTACCAAAAAAGTGACTATGTGGGCCAATTCTAAAAAGAGAAATCTTTGGGGAGAAAGCAGAGAAAGACATAGTTTTGTCTTTCAGAAGCTGGGAACCAAGACGGTGGAATAGTATATACCAGCGGTTCTCAACCCGTGGGTTGCGACCCACAGGAATGGTACTAAAGGGCCACAGCATTAGAAAGGTTGAGAACCGCTGGTATACACAGTAAATAAATTACTTAGTTCAGGGGCAAAGAACTGACTCAGGAGAAACTCTTTGGTGGAAGAGAAGATAATAGAAGGGATTAATTAGTGTACTCTACTGGGACAACTGGCCTCATCTAAGCCAGATCACCAGCACTAGGACTGTAGAACCATCACAGCGCTGGTCAGGGAAAAGGGAATGTATCTAAGAAACTGAACTACAAATTGAGACAGGAGAAAGATGAAGGGCAGGAAACAGTGAATCCTGAAAATGATCCTAAACATCTTCCACTCCAGATACACATGACTAGCATTTGCTTCAAAACAATTCTAGCTTAACAAGGTTCTAAGATTCTCCCTAACTTTCTCCTTCTATTTCCCCCCCTATTTCCTGGGAGTTTCTTGCAAGAGACAATTTAAAAGCTCAAATGAGTTTGTTTACAAAGAAGAAAAAGGAAAGGAGCTTCAATTAATACTTCAAGACTGTGGTAAGACCTGCACATTACCTCCTAGTGGTATTGAGCAGGAAGGAGCAGATGAAAGACTAAATAGTGCGATGTATTTTCTGTAGTCTGCAAGAAGAGGAAGTTGGCATTACTCCAGAAAGGAAGCCTTGGTACTGTGCAAGCAGGATGGCCAGCATATCCCAGGCAGACCATGAACTGATCAAGGCGCGACAACCTAACTACACACTGGAAGATAGGTGGTTGTCTTGTTCAACCTAAATCTGCCCTGTACCCAGAAATGATATCCTAGTGAAAAGCTACCACCTACTGCCTTCTCATAATGTGCCAGCATTGTAGTAAGTGACTTATATGCATCAATGGCAGAAATGCAATACTAACTTAAGGTATGCCTAATCCAAAACCTGTAGTCTTAGCCTTAGCCTCTACACTGCTTCTCAAAGGTGTGATTTTATTTTTGTTTGGTTTTCCTAGTATGGGGTGTGGAATGAGGATTAGAGCCAGAAGAAGGCTAGGCTGGCCAACAGTTGAGATTTAGCACAACCACTCAGATCTGGTCTAGCTCCAGGGACATCCCTAAAAACTCAAAATTACCCAGCTGGGAAGCCTGAGATCACGCTTTGTCCTTTGCCCTCAAAGAGGTATTTCACCCATTGGGCTTCCGTCTTTACTACAAACAAACTGTTAATTCTCTAAGATAGTCTTACTGGGCAATCCTGCCAACCAACAAGGTACAAAAATAGTGGACAGGAAAAAGTTAAAAATAGGTCTTTCTTTGAAGAGGTCAGTGGGAAGAAGCTAAGTAGAGAGAAAAGCACCTGAAGAGCTGACCCTAGGACACAGGAGAGCTGACGGAAGACAACACCCAGACCAATAAACTGGTGGGAACAGCAAGGAAGAGAGGGTTTCCAGGTGCCTCTCGTATAGGCTAGCACATATATCTTCCATATGGTTTAGAAATATTGTTGTGATTCACCAGGAAACACCAAACACAGAACATCCTAATCATAAATCCCAACAAATGGCCAGACTAGGGGAAGAGGAGGAACATGCACATAAGACAGAAGTCAACAGTCAAACTAGCACAAGCATGAAGGACATACAGACAGACACAGGGACACAAGTATGACATGACACGTATCTGGAAGTAACCCAAGCAGAATGAATGAGGGGCTAGGCAAGTACACAGAAATGACATGGCCAAGAAGTCTCAGAAACCAGCACAAACATGTTGAGAACATGCAAAGAGTACACAAAGGAGAAGGCCTAGGCTAAGTAGCTTACCAGTGAAGGGCTGGCTTGGCAGCTGGTTGAGAGTCCGCAAAGGGCTGCTGAGGAAGGGGCCAGGGGGCTCAGGGGCACAGGTGAAGCTCTCAAAGGCCTCCTCCTCCTCAAGAGGTAGTGGAGGCTCTAGTGGAGGCTCTGAGCCAGCTCCCCCATTGCTCAATGCCACCTCCAGCTCCCGAAGCTCCTGCCCAAAACCCTCTAGTCCTGCCATGCCCTCAGAGGTGCCCTCTAGCAGTTCCCCAGCTCCCTCCTGTGGCACCAGACGAACTTTCTTGGCACCCTCATGCCATGGTCCTGGCACCCCATTGAGCTGCGGAGGGGGCAGGTGGCCAACGCCCTCCCCTGTGCCCCCAGCCACCTCCCTAACCCCCAGCTCTTCCTCCTTTCCTTGCCCCATATTGTTCCTGTCCGCCTCAGGCAGTAAGCTGCGTTTCTTAGTCCGGGAGCCAAAAAGACTGGGCTCGGGAGGGGGCCGCTCGCCATCATAGGGGGCAGACCAGGAACGGCAGGCTCGGACACAGCGGTCCACACCACGGCGCGCCTCACGCAGATACTCCAGGTAATTGTCTTCCAGCTCACCAGGCTCCTCTGCAGGGCTAGGCCGTCGGCCAGGGCTAGAAGCTGGGGATGCAGCAAGCCCTGGTGAGCGAGGGACTGGACCTGGGGACTCAGAGCCACCCAGGCTCTGCTGCCGCAGGAAAAGAGCCAGACGAGATGGTGTAGAGGGCCGGGTTACTGTCACAACAGAAGAGGAGTCAACACTTGGGCTTCCAGGGCCTACAGAGGGAAAAAATATAAGAGAAATCAAGGAGACACAGGTCCTAAAAAAGAGATAACTAGGGAGACTAAGAGAGAATATAATGGGGAAGCAGAAATATGGAACCTATTTAGACAGCTGCCTCTTCAATCTCCAAATTAACCTTATCCTCATCCACTATCTTCTCTCACCACCAAAGAAACACTGAAAACAGGAATACAGGACCAGAGTGAAGAACACGAACAGCTCTGTCCATAAATCTCACTCTTTTTTTTTTTTTTTTTTTGAGACAGACTCTCACTACATTGCCCTCAGTAGAGTGCCATGGCATAACAGTTCACAGCAACCTCAACCTCTTGGGCTTAAGCAATTCTCTTTGCCTCAGCCTCCCAAGTAGCTGGTGCCTGCCATAACATCCAGCTATTTTTTTGTTGCAAATGCCATTCGTTAGCAGGCCTGGACCAGGTTCAAACCCTCCAGCCCCAGTGTATGTGGCCAGCGCTCTAACCAGTGAGCTATAAACGCAGAGCCCAGAAATCCCACTCTAAATATCTTTGGTGAAGTTAAGGATCCTCCCTCCAAGGGCCCTATTCAACCTCCCCAAAGACAGAATGCCACTCATGGCTACCTTTCTCCCCTCACCCTAGCCCCACCATCTTACTAGGCTCCCCCAGAACCCAGGCCATACCCGTGATGTCCTCCCTTCTCCCTGTCTCTCTGTTAGGCCCACCTCGTGCCCATGAGGCATGCTCTGGATGAGGTGGGCTGGGGGCACGGTGACGACAACAGCGTGGGATTAGGGAGAGAAACTTGTCAGCTGCTCGTCCATATAGGTCCACATCACGCACAGCTGGCTTCTGGCTCAGCATCACATGATTACATGGAACAAGATACCTGAGAAAGATAATAGAAAGGGGACAGAGTGCATCAGGAAGGAAGAATAGCCTAGGAGAATATCAGGCCAATGGAACAATACACCTAAGCTGGGCTCCAAGTGAATACTCATGAGCAACCCCAATATAACTCATCACTACAGCAATGTATACGCCCCTGATGGCCTTTAGAGTTCAGAGTCAGCTGTCCCTCAGCCCTGCCCCCACAGGTACCTGAGAACCAGCTGCAGCAGGACATCCTCACAGCTGAGGTTCAGAAGTGTCCTGAAGAGACTCAGAGAGACCATGCAGAGCTGGGCAAGTGAGAGAGAAGGGAGGGGGTCACTATAAACGCTCCCTAGCTTTCAACCTGTTTAACAAATGGAAACCCCACCTATTACCCCACTTCCAGGCCCAACCGACTCCTAGAGGAACCAGGCCTGGCACATAATAGTCATTCGAGTATTAACTAGATGATCACATGATCTCTGTGGACAAGACTTCACTGTTCACAGATAGAAATTAACCATGTGTCAGATCTAATGGATTTCTACAGACTGTGGATATATGTCAGCAGACTCTCTGGCTATATATACCTGTCAGCAGAGGGGCAATACCTGAATGCAAAGCCCACAAAAAGAGAAACTAAGAAAGAGTGGTGACTGTGGCTCAAAGTGGTAGGGCGCTGACCCCATATGCCAGAGGTGGCAGGTTCAAACCCAGCCCCAGCCAAAAACTGCAAAAAAAAAAAAATAGACACTAAGAAAGACTGTGACTGAATGAATGACTAACATGAGACAATTAACATGATAATTACTAGAATATCTGTCAGCAGGGACTATAGTAACAAAGTAACTGAATGCCTACCAACAAGAAACCAGATGGAACCTAGAAGAATCCCAATGAGAAGTGGGTGGGGCTATGAATGTGGCATCGCAACTCTCATACCAGTATATCTCTCAGAAGGCATGGTAAAGAAAAGCTCAAAGGCAGCTGACAGGAAAAGGAAAAATGAGGTGGGTGCAAGGGAAACCTTCTGTTTTAGAAAAGGAAGGAGGAGGCTCATCTCTGGCTAAGCAAAGAGACCAGACACATGTATGCTCTCTCTCAGAGCCCTAAATCCTTCATACCACATTCTCTATACATCTCTTATGGCAAGTGTATCAGATACCTTGAGCTCCCTGAAGACAACTAATAGGTCTTAGTCTAGGGCACTACCTACAGGCTAGATGTTCATTATTTGCTAAGTGACCATGGGAGAATTAAAAGTTAACCACGTAGTAGGAAAGGAATGAAAACCTAAGTTCACATATTGAACAGCATGGATGTTCAGGAGAATATCCTAAATAACCACTTTAACTAGCAATGAAAAAATTCAAACTCACTGAAAAGTAGTATGGTAGGTAGGAAAGATATCCACATCCTAATCTCCAGAATTTACAAATATTTCAACTTATGTGACAGAAAAGACTTTGCAGACGTGATTAAGATTATAGAATTTGGGATGAGGAAATTATCCTGTATTATCTAATCAAATCACATGATTCTTTAAAAGCAGAGAACCTTCTCCAGTTGGGTCAAAAAGAAGAGAACTTTAAAGCATGAGAGGGATTCGACCTATCATTGCTAGTTCTGAAGATGAAAAAAGAGGGCCACAAGCCAAAGAATCTGGCTGCTCTAGAAGGTAGGAATGGTCTTCAGCTGACCACAAGAAAACAGAGATATCAGTCCCACAAGTGCAAGAAAATTATTTCTGTCAAAAACATAAATAAGCAAGAAAGTATATTCCCCCCCTAGAGCCTCCAAAAAGGCACATAGTCCCCCCAACACTTTTATTTTAGCCTGGTGAAATCCATGTCAGATGAATGACCTACATAACTATAAGATAATACATTTATTTTAAGGATGGCGCCTGTGGCTCAGTGAGCAGGGCACCCACCGGCCCCATATACTAAGGGTGGCAGGTTCGAACCCAGCCTCGGCCAAACTGCAACAAAACAATAGCCGGGCGTTGTGACAGGTGCCTGTAGTCCCAGCTACTCAGGAGGCTGAAGCAAGAGAACTGCCTAAGCCCAAGACCTGGAGGTTGCTGTGAACTGTGATGCCATGGCACTCTACCAAGGTTGAAAAGTGAAACTCTATCTCTAAAAAAAATAGAATAAAATAAAAATAAATCTATTTTAAGCCACTAACTTTGGTAGTTTTTACGACTACAATAGGAAACTAATACATTATATGAGTACAGATGATTCACTTCAAGGCACAAAAGACAGGCTATACATTAAGATGCAAAGTGAGGCAAAAGAATCAAGCTTAAAAGAACCAGACGGTGGATAGAAAAGCATCTACATATTTAATGTAGGCATTCTGAAATTGAAAGAGATCTGGTTCCTCTAAGAACCAAGAACCAAAAAGAAAAACCCAGAATACGAAAGGCTCCTAAGACCAAGGGACCAAAAGGGCAACATGCCATTTGGTATAAGAACTAAGGACTAAAGATAATGAGGGAGAATCAAAGAGGTTAGGATAAGATTAAGATGAAAGGAAGATGAATAGAGCTGACACAAGGTGGAGAGGAATCAAGCTCAAGAAAAAAAAGTCTACATATGAACAAGACAATCCCTAAGGCCAAATGGATGCAAGACATGGCCTAACTTTAGCATAATGAGAAATAAACTTTTTGCTATCTTTGTAAAATTAAAGCTTTGACATCTATTCACTTTTGGCTTATACCAATAAATCTTAACCTAAGGCATGTATCATAATTATTTTTTGGAATATTTTAAAAATATACATGCCCTGAGCAAAAATTATAATTCAAGAGAGCAATACTGAAGCTTAAAATCAGTCATAGTTGTTGTCCCCTTCAAAGCTCCAGACGATTTTGAAGTGCATCCCTGGTTTTGAAACACTAATCTAATCAGTCAGTCTACACTAGTGGTTCTCAACCTTCCTAATGCCACGGCCCTTTAATACAGTTCCTGTGAGAACTGTTGAGAACCATTGGTCTAGACTATATCTTCAATATCCCAACTTAGCTATTCAGAAACTGTACCTATACAAAACATAGCTATCCAGAAATCTCACTGACCTGGAACCCAAGTACCAGGGACATCAATTATCTAGAAGTTTTCTAGAACCTTAGTGATTTTAAAGGAACTTTGACTATTTGTAATAAAGACAGGAAAAATGGTCTCAGAGCCAAAATAAATGCCATAAATTTATGGCTACACTAATTCTTTATTCTCCTAGAAAGCCTTGAAGTCTTTATCATTTGCAAACTACTCTCTACCATTTTACATACATTTCTATTGATTAATACCCAAACCATTTACTATGGTCTACCAAGAGATGCTTGATCTGAATCTTTTTTTTTGAAACAGAGTCTCACTATGTCACCCTGGGTAGAATGGCATGGCATCATAGCTCACAGCAACCTCAAATTCTTAGGCTTAAGGTTTTTCTGACTCAGCCTCCCAAGTAGCTGGGACTGCAGACACCCAGCACAACGCCCAGCTATTTTGTTGTTGTTGTTGTCATTGTTGTTTAGCAGCCCCGGGCCGGGTTTGAACTCACCAGCCCTGGTGTTTGTGGCTAGTGCCCTAACCACTGAACTACAGGCACCAAGCCCATGATCTGAATCTTACCTACTTCTCTACTTCCATTGCATTCCCTTATCCCCTTTGCTCACTACACCTCCAGTCACATTGGCCTTTCATTTCCTCAAATACATTAAGCTCTTCTCCCAATCGATGTTCCTTGCATGCTATTCTCTCTATCTACAAGTTGTGTCCAACCTTCTGGCTTCTATGTGCCACACTGAAAGAAGAGTTGTATTGGGCCACAGATTATAAACATACAAACACTAATAAAAGCTAATGAGAAGAAAAAAAAAAAAAAAAAAGGTCCTTAAATAATTTTCATAATATCCATCACCACAGATAAGCAAAAAAGTCCTCACGTAACACTCCTGGATCATTCTTCCCCTTAATAAATAGGTTAACTCCTTTATAACTTTTATGTCTCAATTCTATCTCACCTCTTAAAATGATCTTCCTTGACCACCTATTATTTTCTAAGCACTCTGGTTTTGTCATAACACTGAGCAATTTTTCATTATTTTATTAAAGTCTTCACTTGTCCACTTTCTCTACAGAGTACGTTCTATAAAGTCAACAACAATATCTACTATGCTTATCAGTATATCCCCAGCACCAACAAACAATATGGCATATGGTAAACATTCAATAAAAATGTTCAGGAGGAAGGAATATAAATAGGAGACTAGATAAATGTCCCATGTTATAGTTCAGATGTAACAAATCCAAAGGAGAAAGAAAATAAGCACATCAGTAGCCAGGGGATCATCTATCAAGATGGATACAAAATCTAAAGTGATCTCAAGCCACCCACAGCAGTCCTCAGAGCACAAAGAGCTGAAAAGCAGCTCAGGCCAGTGCCATATTACAAGCACTACATGGTAGCTACAGTCATGTCAAACAGCCAAAGTCAGGCAGAAAGGTAACAGTGTTCTAGATTCATGTATTACAAAAAGAGAAGTAGATTAAAATCTGTACCCAAAATGGTTAAAAGTTTAATGCTAGAAAGTAAATGCCACCTAATTTTGGAGTGATTGCTGGAGACAAAGATCAAAGTAGGGTAGGAACATCTTTCTGGAACAAAGGTCAGAGAGAGAGAAGATGGCTCACCCAGGCAAGCCAAGACAGAGGTAGGGCCATACCCGGGAGTTGCTGCCAATACGGGCAACAAGGGTGTCAAGGATGGTGTGGGTGTCATGCCGGTGTAACAACAGGAATCGCAGGAAGGTACGGAGCAAAGCAGGTTCTGAGATACTCCGTAGGAAAAGTTCCAGATAGGCGGTACTGGCGATCATCTCCTCCACAGAGGTCTGGACAAAGGGAAGGGAAAGTTTGGATATTTAGGGCTTCCCTGCACATACATTATCTTTTCCCCTGGGTTCTAAGGAGGAATTAGGAGCAGACAGGGAAAAGGGAACATGCTACCCCACCAACTGCCTCCTTCTTTGGTCCTAGCAAACAGGTTACCAGCCTAGCCCCTAATCTGCCTTGCCACCCATGACTCTCACCTTGTGCAAGGCAGGGCCCATGACAGGCACCAAGAACCCATTATGGATATAATCAACCAGCTGCTTCTGCACGAGGGGGTGAGCCACCTGTAGGAGCATCAGAAAGAAAGAGAGGACATTATAAAGAGACCACTTTCTGGAAAGGAATAGAATAGTGAAATATAGATAGGTATCCTTCCCCCAAGATGACAGAAGAGAAGAACTCCAGAAAATGCACCCCCTCTTACCTCATCTCCCCAGAATGACCAACGGCTAGACCTCCTGAGAATCCAGTCCTACCTGAATAACTGCATTGCAGAACTCTAAGGAACTCATGAAGAGTGCAAGGGCTGGTACTCCCAGCCAATCTTCTCGTCGAAGGCAGTGCCAATCATCCCCTGGAACCTCAATCTTCCGAGGCAGTGAAGAGTACAGGGCACTAAGTCCTGTGGCCAGCACCTAGGGGAGGTTACCAAAGGCTCAGACAATATAAAAGTGGGATGGGACAGCTATTATCCATATTTTTTATGATACTAGAGGTATGACCTATTACCAAAGCAGGTATTTTTAACTACCCAATGTGCTGGAACCTCACCTAGGAAATATGGCCCACAAAAAGCCTCAGTACCTGCCCTATTCATCTAAGCCCATGTTTCACTGCCACTCCAACTGCTGCTTTCAAATCCAGAGAATACTTCCTGAATGAGAAGGCCCTGGTATATAACCTCTCCACATCTCCTAGATAGGAAGGTGCTATCCATTATCTATATGCCATACAGTACCCCCCATGCCAGGGCGTGCTAACCGGGCAGAAGTAAGAGTGATCCGCGATGTAGCGGCCCACCGTAGGGCTCCCAGCTGACAAAGCCATGAGCAGAAGTAGGGCATCACGGGCTTGCTGGCCCAGGGTGCCCTCTCGATGGACGAAAGGGACAAGGCGAGAAAAGAGGAGAAGACGGGGTGCAGCTCCAGGCTCAGGAGGTGGCTGCAGGAAGAACTCGAGCAATGAAGGCTCCCGGGCTACACACACACACAGCTGGCTGAGAAGCAGCACCAGGCCTTCATCCAGTGCTGGGCTACTGGGCACAGGACGGCCACAAGCATCCAGGAGGGCGAGCAGAGCTTCACGAACTGGACCATGCCTCAACAGTGGCTGGCGAGCTTCGCTCACTAGCATCTCAAATAGTTTCAGTTGCTCAGCCCGCCGTTCCTCAACCCCATCCCCAAGCTCATCCCACTGCAGCTGCCATGCCAACACACGGGTCAGCAGATCTTCACGCAGAGCAAACTCTAGTAGAGGCCCTGGGCCTGTGGCAACTGCACGATCCTCTGCCAGCAGTGTCAACATCTGGTAAGTGTGGTTGCGCACAGCACTGAGATCATCTGCACCCCCAGGAGCTGCCCGAGGGCCCTGCCGCTCCAGGATTCGCACCACCTGAGAGAAAAGGGCAGAAAATGGGAGGAATCTAAGTTGATGACTAAATGGGATGATGAAAATGAGCACTCAGGTGGCCAGCTGAATAGGTTCTTTAGCAGATAGTCTCTTACCTGGGACCAATGATTCTTGAAAACCATGAGGCAGGTCTCAGGGTCAGGCATGACAGGGGTCTGTGGACTGGTCCCTTGAGGTATACGGTGCCCAGGGCCCCGGGAGGCCAGTCTGCTCAACCAATTCATCCTCTCCATGAGGTAGGCTGGGCAGGGCCAGCAGCCAGAGGGCTACACTCTGAAGATTTCCTAGCTGGAAGCTTTCTCCACTTGTGGCTCCAATCTGCTTCATCCGGTCTGTAAGAACCAGTAGCTGGCCATGGAGCCAAAGGTCACACTAGGCTGGATGGCAAGCCCAGAAGTCACTGTCCAGTCCAGATTTGCAAATCTAATTGAAAGAGAAAGAATGGAAGAGATGAACATAAACTGACTTCTCTCTGTTCCCCAGCAGGAAGAACTCAGAAGTATCAGTCCACTGAAAACCTCACACACATACATATACGCACACACAAGAGTCAGTACCTGACATGTCTAAATGTTTAACATGTCTAAAACAGCACTCATGATTTTTGCCACCAAACCTATTACTCCCCCAACCTTCTCCACTTTAATAAATGATATCAATATTCACCTATATGCTCAATCTAAAATCCTATGCATCCCATTCATAAGTGCCAAGACATGGGAAACAGACCAAGTGCCCAATGACCCATGAATGGCTTAACAAATTGTGGTATGTGTATGCCATGGAATACTATGCAGCCATAAAAAGATGGACACTTCACATCTTTTATGTTTACCAGAATAGAGCTGGAACATATTCTTCTTAGTAAAGTATCTCAAGAATGGGGAAAAAAAGTATCCAATGTAGTACTCAATACTACTATGAAATCAATATATAATCACCTACACATTCATACGAATGGTGAAACATAGTCCAGAAAGTAGAAGGGAAGAGAAGAGAAAGGGAAGGGGTAGGTGGGAGGGGGAGGCAGGGACCTCACCTAATGTGCATGATGCAATGGTATATTATCAAAACTATTAAGAAAAGAGTATAATTGTGATGGATGTGTTAATCAGTTCAATATAAACATTTCACATTGTATATCAAATCAGTACACTGAACCCCATAAATACATCAATGTATACAGTTATGATTTAATTAAAAAATATATATATATATAAAAACCTGGGCATCATATCCTTGTTTCTTCTTTCTTTACTTCCAACATCCATTTCATCAGCAAACCCTATCATCTCTATGCCCAAAACTTCTCTCACTATTGCAGTAGCTTCCACTATGGTCTCCACGCTTCTGTTCTTGCCCCCATAGCATTTATTATTCAAACAACAACCAGAGTGATATTTTGAAGATCTAAATTATATTATCCCTCCTCCATTGAATACCATCTAGTAATTTCCTATCACAATAGTAATAATCCAAATTTCTTACCTTGGCCTTTATAAGCCTAAACAATCTAATCTGTATAACCTCATACCATTCTCCTCCTTCATACTTTAGTCACAGAGGGCCCTCTGCCTAGAATGTTCTCAGGCTCTTCACATTGCATTCGTTGCTCCATTTTTTCAAATGCCATCTCCTCAGAGAAGCTGTGCTTAACAATTCTATCTAAATAGCACATCTTCCCACCTGACTCTCTAGCTTCCTAACCCTTTCTTCTTAGCAGTTTTCACTATTTAAAATTATATATTGGTTTATTCATTTGTCTGTCTTCATGACTAAAAGGTAAGTTCTCTGACAGCAAAGTCTGTCTGTCTTAGTTAGTGCTGTATCCCCAGTGTCTCATGCAGTTCCTAGGGACTCAAGTACACATTTGCTGAATACATGCAAGTATGAATGAGTGAATAAATGAACGAAAAAAACAACCAAGAAACCCAGACTTGATCTGACTCTAGCCCTCCATGACTACTGAGGAAGAAATTTCTTTCTGGCTGTCACATGTCCCTCCCTGGAAACCTACCCAGTAGTCTCTGGGAGATAGACCCTTCAATGACCCCCCTTATGAGGTAGCATTCAGAGCCAACCAATAGAGCAGAGCTACTTTCATTCTAATATGAAACATATGAACACATTCCCATATACACATATAGCCCCTACTCCTGTCAGATGTATTCAAAATTCACTCCCAGGGATGTGAAAAGACACCCTCACAAGAGAAAGGATAAAAGCACCAAAATAACCCAGGCTATGACCTGTAGTTTTTTCACCATCATAGCCACTATCATCTCATTAGTACTGTCTTTTACAAACATAAAACCTTGAGAGGAAAGGTGTGGTTTCGTTGTCCTTCCTCTTTATAGTCAACGAAGGCTAACGGAACCCAGAGACCTGGCACAAGCCCCACTTTTTGCCCTAAGCTTATATTAGCCAACATCTCCTTTCATTGTGATACTTTCTCTCACAATTACCAGTTCACAACTAAAGGAAAGTAGCAGTTTTGCTTAAGGAAACCTTTTATAGGATGGGTGATAATCTTATGGGGCGCGGAATGGGCCAGTCCTAGAGAAAGACAGGGCCTTCTCACTGAAAAACTCAATCTACATTCATACTGACTGAGCACTGTGTTAAGTACCACTACAGTAGAGGCAATATCTGACTTAGACCTTTAATAATGAGATATTGATTATATAGAGAACAGAAGGAAAGGCTTTCTTCATATTAAAAACAGTATGAACAAAAATTAAGCCACACTGTTAAAGGACTCAGTGTAGCTTAATCATAAACTAATCAGAAGCGAGAGATATGACATTGAGTGGAAAGGTAAATACAGGTTAAGGTTATAAACATCACTGAATATCATGCTGAAGAATTTGGGTTTTATCGAAAGATTATCTGGATACAGAAGGTTTTTAAACAAGGAAACTCTAAGATCTGATTAGCCATTAAAAATATGTCAGACAGTAGTATAAGGTAGAATAGAGAGAGACAGATGGCAGTGGATTTATAAAAGCTGTTTCAATAGTTCATATTTGAAGAGTATTGGCATGAACCAAGGTAGTAAAAGCAATATTAGAAAAGATAAATCTGAGATTCACCTCTATCTTAACATGTTCCATGCAATACTGAAATTATTTGTATCTGTCATGTCTCTGCTAATAAATAGCAAACCCTTAACATAAGCAGACCTATCCATTCTTCGTTGAAATCCCAGTGCCAACACTGTGCCTGCACTCAAAAATCCTATGGAACTGAATGCTAAATTAATAATAATTATAGAAGCTAACATTCATTGAGCACTTACTATATACCATGCTCCCTTCTAAGAACTACATGAAATAGCTCATCTAAACCTCATACAAACCTTATAAGTATTCCAAAAAAAAAAAAAACCTTGTAAGTATTAATACCCACATTTTATACATGAAGAAATCAAAGTCCAGAGAGGTTAAATAAATTGCCCAACATTAGCTGTATGGTAAATGAAAGGACTGGGATGTAAATACAGAAAATCTGCCTTCAGATTTAAATTAATCACAAAGTAAAAGCAAAAAGACCTGGCAAATGAATGGGAATGAGAAAAGACCCTAACAGAATGTATAGGAGACTCAGTAAAAGATAATACCATTAGGAGACTACAAACACTTAACAAGGGGAACTGTGTTTTAGAAAAAAGAATGAGTACAATTTTGAACATGATAAGTTTTAGGACATTTACAGGATATTCACAATGTCCAAAAAGCAAGTAGAAATATACTTGAACTCAAGAGTGAAATCAAAAGTAGAAATACAAATGCAATAAATATAAATGCAATTTCATACATTGCATACATTCAGCAAATACGTACTTACTTGAGTCCCTAAGTACTGCTTGAGGCACTGAGGATAGAGTAGTAACTAAGACAGAGAGGGTCCTCTTCAGGATCTCCTCTTATAGGGACCATGAAGCTATGGAAGTAGATGTAATTATCTATGAGATTTGCAGATCATGAAAAGGGTTAAGTGTAAACTCCAGGGGGAAATAGGATTTAAGAAAGCAAAGGAGGAGGAATCTTTAAAGAAGACTCTGAAAATAGCCAGAAATGGAAGGAGAAATCCAAGAAATAATGATGATCTAGACACCAATGAAAGGAAGTTTACAGAAACTGGAGGTTGTCCATAGCATACAGCTCCACAGAAAGTTCAAATAGAATGAAGATTGAAAACGGTGTACTGGTACCAGAAATAAAGCTTTTGATAAACTTAGGAAAGCAGTTAATTAAAGAATACACAGGAGTCAGAGAAGTGTAAGATGCATTTTCAGAAGTCAGTGATATGGAGAAGGATAAAATAGGGTAACAATTAAAGAAGCTGGGAAGCTGAATGGGATGGAGCCAAGAGAAAGAGTTTTTATTATTTTTTTGTTTTTGGATGGAGAGCCTCAAGGATGTCCGCCAAGTGAGAAAAGAAGTCTGAAGAAAGTAGCAGGCTAAATAAATAGATAGGGATAACTGACAGAAAAATCAGCTATTGTCTGAGAAAAGAAGTGTACCATTTTCTCTGAGAGAGCAGAAAAACATCAATAAACCAAAGATAGGTACCACTTCAGGTAAATCTGAGAGTGAAGAAAGACGGAAACTGACATCTACCAAACTACCACCCTACCTTTCCTTCCCCACTTACCCAGGAGAGTGCAAGTGGGGTAGAAAAGAAGGGGTGAGAAGGCAGTGGAGCCCAGAATGGATGCTCAGTCTTTCATACATAGTTTCCTATAAACCATCAAACACAGTCACAGAGACTAGTAGCTATCAGCAGCAGGGATGCTCTGGAAAAAAACGCTTATCCATCTCCTAATTACTTAAGGTCCCAAGCAGGCACAGACAAATGATAAACCAATATATAATTTTAAATAGAGAAAAGTGCAAAGAAGAAAGGATTTGAAAAGGCCAACAACTGAGACAAGTGGTAAGAACTGTCTTCAGCTATTAGCGCCTCTTACTGTTATTAGCCCTGGGATACTGCACCACCCCTTGTCAGTTTCTTTAAACCCTGCTCATATCTTTTTAAGTTTGTTTATTAAATTCTTCTCAAACCCAGCTTGAGCTATGTGCAACCTTCAAGGAATCTGACTGATAAAAAAATTACTGTTTATAGAACACTTTTCTCAATCATATCTCCTCTGAAGACTGAAAACAAATAGAGAGTCTATCATGAAACAATAATACAAAGTAGTAGGTAAAGCTTGAGCTCCGGAGTCCCTCAAAGGTTTGAATCTCAATCCATCATTTTCCAGTTGTGTGACCTTAGATAATCACTTCAAACATTTGAGCCAGTTTCGCCATCTATAAATTTCTGATGAAATAAGCATTATTAGTTTTAAAAATAATAAGCCATGTAGCACTCTAGGCATAAAGCAGGTCCTTTGTAAATTACATGTTCCTTTCCTCCTTCCCTCTGCTGATCTGAGGTACCCACATCTCTGAGATAGGATCTCTGATATAGGAGCATAACAAACTGCTCCTACCCTTTGATACACCTGAGGTGCCTATTAATGCTCTACTGCTTGACCAACAAAAGCCACTGCTCACAGATCCAAGGAAAATTGGTCTCTAGGACCTCCTTACCTCACACATGTTATCTGCAACCTTCAAGGAACTGACTGCAACCTTCACATGGCTCAGTGAGCTGAAGGCCAAGCATACAGTCTCAACAAATTAAAGCTTTAACATATCCAAAACTAACCTGCCTTCAGCTTCTGCAACTCAATTCCAAACATTAACAAACTGCTCCTACCCTTCGATACACCTGGGGTGCCTATTACTGCAATACTGCTTGACCAACAAAAGCCACTGCTCACAGACCCAAGGAAAATTGGCCCCTAGGACCTTTTCTCACCATTCCCCATTCCCTTTTCAAAGACCTCAAAGAGAAGAGCCACAATGGAATCAGCATTTCAAGATCCAAAAGCCAACACTTAATCTGGGCCCTGTTCATATATTGTAAAAACATAAAAGAAGGCCATAGCTTAGTGTTCATGTCATCTACTTAAGACTCTCTGAAAAGCTCAGAACAAGGCAAAGAAGAGAATAGAATCACTACCCTTTTATGATGCTCTTTCCTCCTATAAGCAAAGTTCAAAAAAGAGTAGACCTCCTCTCTTCCTGGGTATACTTTCAACCTCAGTCACAGTATAAAAGGGAGAAGGAGCTGATCTCTCAGACTCACAAACAGCCAAAGTCAACCACTCACCTTAGGGTCCAAAATACAGGTACATTCAGCAAGGTGTTGTCAACGAACCTCAGAACAACAGACACACAGGGCAGGAAGTGGCTCACTCTAATTTGTGAACCTTTGCCCTGGGAGAGGCACAGAGAAGGAGAGAGCTGGGGGCAGGGCTACATCTGCAACAACAACTATATCAGACATGAGAAACCAATACGACCTTCCAAGAACGGGTCAGTAAAGTCCTGAGGTTATCTCTCCTTACAATGGCGCTTTCTAGCCAAGAAGACTGATGAAAGAATGGGCTGTTACCTTAAATATGAAAGCAGAAAGACCTGATTAAAACTCCATAGGAATATATAAGGAAAAATAAAAAACAAACAAACAAAAAATACTATTAGGAGCCTACCACCAATCTAGAACTCTACTTACACATATTCTCTCTGGTTCTCTATCCCTCATACAAATAGGATATCAGGGTATAATCCCAACACATTCCTTCCCCTTTCCCCATTACTACCTCTCACTCATGCAGAGATTTCCTCACTAACTCCAGCAAACCCTTATAATTCAAAAAGTAAACTTCTAGCACACAGTGACTCCCCTTTACAACAATGAATCCTTGTGTCACACAAGGTTATCTCTACCCCCGTTGTGTGAGGGTGACAAAGAAGATGTCAAAGAGGTGAAACTGAACTAAATCCTGATCCTAAAGAATAAAAAAAGTTCACTGGGCAGAGAAGAAAAGGCATTCTTAGTAGAAGCAGCAGCTACTGCAAAGATTTCAAGGCTCAAAAAAGTAACATGCTTTTAGAGAACTGTGAACAATTTATTCAAGCTGGAACACAGTAGGGAGGGGCAGGAGATGAGGCAGGAGAGGTGAGCTGAGGCCAAATGATGCTATATTAAAGAATTTGGAAATTGTCCTACAGGACACAAAGAGCCAAAAGTTTTTAAGCAGATGAATTCTATGATCAGATTTGTATTTTTAGAAAGATCATTCTAGGGACAGTCTAGAAAAGAACAACTTTTAAGATAGGAAACAGTTTTTAAAAATCAGGTGAAATGAGGAAGACTTACACTAAAGCTTTAACAGTGAAGATGTAGCAATAGAGATAAAGAGAAGACAGATAACAGAGAGAGAAATGCACTAAGATATTAGTGACTTGCTGAATGCAGGGGATGGAAGAGCAAAAAGAATGGATAACACTGAAATCCCTGCCTGGACAGAGATGGGGAATGTGAGTGCAAAAGCAGGCTTTCAGGACTAAGTCAGTGATTTCTGTCTTTGACATATTAATTTTGAGACACCTGTAAAGATATATTATAGTAGATCAATGGATATGTATGTCTGGAAGACAAGAGACTAGAACTATATACAGAAATAATCACTTCATTATAATATATTTTTCTATTTCATATTCTCCCTCTAAACTAAATCTTTTCATGTGTCTACAGCTCTCCAAAAGACTGAAAATTTCCTGAGATCTCAGAGGACCATGTTTTATTTACCTTGTTAAGACACAAAATGTGAGCATAACAAAGGCAGACTACATGCTCAATGAATATTTGCTGAATGAATATATAAATAAATTAATTTGTTCTCCCAGCACTTAAAGAGTGCCTGGCACATAGAGATATGGAATAAATGGTTAACACAGCCCCCCTACACGTTTTTATCTCTACATCACCATCTTTATCTCTGTTTCATCCTCTTAGACTTACCACTCAGCTATATAACGTAAATCAAAATCCATTAAATTTAATGTACAAGGAAAAGTTTGGCAAACAACAGCAAAGAATAAGCTTACCAAATCCAACTGCTTTCTCCAATATAACTAAGAATTTGGAAAGTCTCTTAAGAATTCTCTGAAATTTTATTTGGTTCATCTATCATTATCATGATATGATCCAAGTATTAGGGATAACTAATCACTCCAATGTTATTAACAGAATATTAAATATAACCCTCTTCTCTATGTCTCCGTCTAAGTCCCTTTTTTTCCCAAAAAATCATTTTTGGAAATTGACCAATTACAAGTCATAAAAAATTTTCCCACATCACCTTTACTCTCTGTTACAAATCTTTCCCCAAGTCACTCTCATGCTCAGGGAACTAAATTTTGGGTCCAGCTTTGCTAATTCCATGTGACATCTGGCTTCTGAACTTGATTCTTCATCTATAAAATGAGAATTCCTTGTTTTGTCTACAAGATATCCATGTAAATCTAGTAACATCTGAAATTGTTATGTAGAGATAAATGCTGTTCAGATGTCAGAAGTTATACAGAATTACTGTACAAATGTATGCTTCCTCAACCTACTATAACGGCCACACCATCATCACTCTAAATTTCTGGAGTTCATAAACCCATCATTTTTTAATTAAAAATTAAAATAGGGTTGTCAATTTTTGGAAATGAGGCCTTTAAAAAAAAAAACAAAACCATTATCTACTGTCGTTATATCATCAGTGAAAAAGCATACTTCAACACCAAAAGAATAGAAACAATAATCTCAAAATAAATTTATCTTCAAGGAAAACTTACTATGCTAAACCATGGATGGATGAAAACTTTATCGGAACCACTGCTCTGACCTCTGAATTATATCTGTAGATCTTATAGGGTTCTTGCCAGGCAAGCTGCCAAGTGTTCTACCAGCGTGAAGTCTTGTTTGGTCTCCAAAGAGAAGCAGTGAAAATATACTACAGGGGCTGGGCCTGGTGGCTTGTCTGTAATCCTAGCACACTGGGAGACCGAGGCGGGTGGATTGCCTGAGCTCACCAATTCTAGACCAACCTGAGCAAGAGCAGACTCCTGTCTCTAAAAATAGCCAGGCATTGTGGTGGGCACCTGTAGTCCCAGCTACTTGGGAGGTTGAGGGGAGAGAATCACTTGAGCCCAAGAGTTGGAGGGTGCATGAGCTATGACTCCACAGACCTCTGCAGAGGGCGACAAAGTAAAACTTGTTTCAAAAAAAAAAAAAAAAAGAAAGAAAGAAAATATACCACAAGATAGAATAGTTGACTCTGAGGCTGAGTCGCTGGAACAGAATGGAGAATGAGGCTACCAAATTCTCAGGGAATGGTCTGGGTAAATAAAAATGGCCTAACTCTTTCTGAGTTTGGGAAGAATCAAGAAATCTCAGGTCCATGGTGTCAGCATGCTCATTATCACTGAGTGCCAAACTGCAAGTGCACACGATCCGGGTGAAGGGCATACTTAAAACTTTGACTCAGTCTATACAAAAACAAAGTATGTAAACATGTGCCCCCTAAAATTCGGAAATAAAAATAAAAATTTTCATGTGCAGTATGGGTTGATGGGGAGGAAACCTGAAAATGCATGGTGAACCCAATTACAAGGTGTGGAGGGAGGGATGAACTGCAAGGGATAGGAGAAAATGTTGAAGGCTAGCAGAAATACTTAATATCTTAAAAGTGATGGTTTCACAAACATATACGTCAAAACTCATCAAACACGCACATTTTAAATATGAACAGTTTATTGTATATAAATTTACCTCAATAGTTTTTAATTTAATTATAAGCTGGGAGGCAAAACATAGTGTTGTGACAAACCACGTAACCTCCATGAAAGTAGAATTGTCAATTCAAAGTGGTCAATCCAAACAAAGATTCTGCATAGGGAGGGAGCAACAGTGGAGTAAGGTTGTCCAGAAGCAGATGGAGAGAAAACAAACATAAGGAGCCCAGAAACCTTTATGAGAAGGCCCACCTTCAAGTATGCAATCCAAAGGAGGAACTTCAGGGAACTGGAGTTCTAGTGGTTACTTTGAAGACTAGGCGTCAAAAAACATTTTCATTACCGTAGTTACTATTGCCGAAGAGTCCATGGAAGCAGGAGAGTGCACAACACTTCCACCCAGGCTGCCCATCCTTAATCTAAAACTATTGCACTAGGCAGGACAATCAGTCCATCCAAGGAGGCCTCAGAACCAATCTCTCACTCTTATCCAAGTCTCACAATCCCAGTTCCCGCCTTCACCTCTCTCACGAAGTAACCAACCATCCCACTGGTTTCCGTCTTCTCCTTTACTCTCCCCGCCGCACAGATCTTAACCCCTAAGTCAGGTTCCAGGGCTGTCCCTCACCTCTGCCCTCGGTAGCCCCTGCCCTAGTACTCCGTGTTCTGGTCACCATTCAACTTGGCCCCTCAGAAAGCATCCCAGTCCCTCATATAACCAGCCCCGTACTGTCCACTCACCTCCAGGCTCTCACCCTGCTCCGCTACCTTAGACACTCCTATCCTGCCCCTCACCGCTTGCCAGCCCCTCACCTTGTTCCCTCATCACCAATCACCAAACCCAATGCTGTCATTTCCCAATCCCTCATTCCACACACACACGCGCGCGCGCGCCTCGCCGGGACCTCTGGCTCACGCGTACCGTTCACTCACAGAACGCCAACCCTGGCCAGGCCCGGTCGTAGCAGCACTGCTAGGTGAGTTCAGGCCGCCGCCATCGCTCCTTAGGCTCACCCGCCGCGCCCCGCCCCGCGCCACACGCAGCCCGTGCCCCAGCGCACCACACGTAGCCGCCCAGCGACGCACGACTGAGCAATGGCGTGCCAGCTCATTGGTTGGGCCGGGCCAAAAGTGGAGCGCCGACGCTTGTTTCCTAGCAACGGCCGAACGCAGGGGCGGGGTCGCAGACTGCACTCGGAGGGAGGTGTACCGCCTCTCCCCTAGGTCCGCCCCATCGTACTGTAAACCCCGCCCCTCAGAAGGACTCCAGTATGTCATAGGGGAAGACCTTCAGGGGAGGTGGAGGCCCGCGGGGGCAGGGAGGAGCCTGGGAAGGAAAGGTCGAACCAGAGGGCAGAAGGCGGAACAGAAGAAAGACCGAAAGGGCTGAACTTAAGAAATCCTGAGTTGGAACGCAAGAAGCGCTAGAGAGAAGGGGCGGGGCCAAAAGTCTTAGGAGGAGCTTGTAGTCTTGGAGGAGGCGTGGCTAGTACGAAAGGGCGGGGCTGAGGCGAGAAGTCATCAGAAGTCCGTGGACGGGTTCTGTAAAAGATCCGATCCCTAAAGAGGGTTGACTGCAAACAGACCAGCTTATTTTGCCACACCTTCGCGCATGGCTGGAACTCTAGTACATTAACGTTGACCAACCCTGGCTCGTCTAACCCCTGTATGCTGTGTTGCTGTGTGATCCCTTAGGCACTATCTCAGAAAAGTGCCTGAGTGTCAAGCACTTAGATCAATTACAACCAGTCTGCCATTCAGGACTTAAGCCCTTTAACCAGACACAGACAATTACAATGTAGTGTAGGGGGACTGTCTAGGAGCAGCACTGAGCATGATTATAGATGAGAATGGGGGGAAGGAAGGGCGAAGGGGTTTGGGGATGATTTCCAGAAAGAGCCGAGTCTTGGAATACAAGCAAATATGTATGTATATATACATATATATATATATATATATATATATATATATATATAAATAAGATCAACTAAGGTAGAGAAATGGAAGTTTCAGTTAGACACGGTCTGTAGTTTAAAATGTATCAATGTTGAATACGTTTTTAGGTTTTTTTTCAAATTTTAATTTTTTTATTTCAAATTAACATGAGGATACAAAGTGTTAGGTTACAACATTTGCGTTTGTTATGTGAGGTCGCTGTTGTAGTTGTGTCCCACCCCCCAAGGAAGTGTGCCCATTAATTGGATGTACACTGATCTGCCTCCCTCCTCCACCATTCCTCCTTCCTCTCTCCCTCTACCCTCCTCTCCCCTCACCTCAATTTGAAATGAATTGAGTTTTTTTATTGTGTGGGCATTGAATACCTGTTTTTGATCACTGTACTATGAACATGATTAAGGCGTTTACCAGAACTCTTCTGTATTATTTTCACAACTTTTCTGTAAGCCTAAAATTAGTTCAAAATAAAAAGTGTTTTTAAAAAAGAAAAAGAAATGGAAGATTCAGCCCAAAGGAACAACACAAGGAAGAATGAAAAACATGGAAAGCTGCTCTGGGAAGTGGATAAGTACAATGTATCTGAAGCCTAGGGAACATGCAGAGAAAACATTAAGAGATGAGGCTGAAGACAAAAACAGATGTCAGGTAATGGAGAGCTTTGTAAACCATGTTAAGGAATTTAGATTTTCTCCTTGGGATGACAGAGAGCTGTAAAGAATTTTGTACATGGCCAGACTGACAGTGAGGGGGCCTTTGCAAAAGACCAAATAAGAGTTGACCAGGGCCAAACAGGAGTAGTGAAAGTGCAAAGTAGACATATGGGCATTAGAGGTGAGTCACTAGTGCTTGATAATTGGGTATGAAAGGAATATAAGAGGAAGGATTAAAAACTGATTCTTAACTTATAAACATTCAAAAATAGGCATAACTAAACTATGGCATTAGAAATCAGCACAGTGATTATTCCTGGAAAAGCATTGACTGGAAGCAGGCAGAGAGGAGTTCCTGAGGCACTGGTAAGTTTTTTGATCTGAGTGCTGGTTTCATGGATATGTTGATTTTGTGAAAATTTATCAAGCTATATACTTAGGAAGCGTGCATCTTTCTATGTTTGTTATGCTAGGTTTTAAAAAGGAGCATTCTGAGAGGGAGCTACCAGTAGCCTTACAAGTCACACAACATTACTTCTGCTGTACTATATGGTTTGAAACAGTCACAAAGTAGCAGTGTCAAAGAATTGTGACCATTTTTTAAGAGCTGCCATAATGTTATACAATAACTATAATAGATACTAGTTCTATGTTTTGGCTAAAAGGACAGAGATGGGAATTACAGAGGGAAAAGTAGGTAGGGTAATATAATTAACTCAGTTATGGACCCAATGAGTTGAAGGTGATTGCAGGATATCCAAGTGGAGATATTCAGTGAGCATTTAGAAATGCAGATAACTGCAGCTCAGGGGATGTTCTTGGGTTCCATTAGATGGGAATGGAAGTCTTCTGGGTGACAGAGATCAACCAGCAAGAGTTAGGAGGGTGGAAAAAGAGGAAAGCCTAGAAGAAAATCCCTTCAAACATTCCATAGAAGGGATGGGCAAGAAGAGACTAAAAAGAAATAAACAAAGACAAGAAATGATTGAATTATAAATGATTTTATTTATTTTGTTGCATTATTTTAAATATTGTCTTTTCTTTTGAATAAAGATATAATACTTATTAAAAAAGAAATTGTGGCATCACAAAAGCCATGATAAAATAAAGTTTTTAGGAAAAATTAATTGTATACTGTAGACCTTTCTTCCAAAAAACTATCCAAACACAAATCCAATCCTGTAACTTAATTGTATAAAACACTTCACTGATTCTCCATTGCCTTTGGGTAAAATCCAAGCTTTAGAACATGGCTGACAAAACTCTTCCTGAGCTGGCCTCTGTCTATCATTTAGCCTCATCTCTCACCACTACCCCCTTACTGCCTCTAATATAAGCCAAAGGATTTTCCCCTGGGGTGGGGGGTAAGCCCTAGTGATCCACATTCTAGTATCACCCATTGTTTTTAATATCTCTGTGCCTTTGCATACTCTATGCACTCTGCCTCTAATGCTCTTTACCTTCCCATCTCTATACATATCTCTTATTCATCCTACAAAACCCAGGCTCAGTTGGGAACCCTTCCTATATACTGCAATAGTCCTCTGTGTATTCACCTAACAAAGTATTCATCAGTACCCTGGCAACAACTGCCACTATGTAATTACCTATTTGTCTTGTCTACCTATTTCCCATGCCAGAGTGTGAGCTTCTAGAAGTCAGGGAGTATGTCTCATTCGCCTTTAACCCTCATTACTTAGCACAATAATGACCTGGCATATAATGGGTGCTCTGATTTTGACTCCTTGACTGAGAAAGATGATAGTAGAGAAAGGCACATCAGGTTGAGTGAAAATTTATAAGGTTTTTGTTTGGGTATGGGAGATATTAAAGCATATTCACAGAAAGATAAAAGTTGAAAAAGGTTGAGTATCCATAAAACACATAGACTACGTGGTGGTATCAGGTACTAGGGGTAACAGAAAGGCAGGAGATGAAAAGCATCATGGGACGGCTCCATCACACCAGCCAGCAGGAAGGAGGGAAGGTAGATGTGGATGCACATAAGGGTATAGACATAAGCATATAAACAATGAAAACAGAGCTTATATCTAATGTGAAAGGCATCTCTTTCCCTAGAGACTACATTAGCACCTGACACAGATGAGCCAATCATTAAATAGTTGTTAAATAAATAAAAATGAGGCCCAAGCAGAGAACTCACACAAAGTAAAGAGACTGTCTGAGCCTACACTAAAATTCAGGCTCCCCTGACCTAGAAGACCCCCTATGTATCTCAGTTTGTGGTCCAGCAAGCGAAAGAGGAAGGCAGAAACAAGGTCCGGCTTCTCTCGGAGACTTGCACCTCCCCACCTTCTCCAGGGACCTCATTAGAGGTGTTTAGCTAGGTAGGTGCAAAGTCAGGCCTTGGGAGAGTACCACAGCTACACTGTCTCCGCCCCTTCAGAAGCTGCTGGCCCTGACTGTGTTGCTAAGAGCAAGAGCATCAAAGAGAGAGAAGTTACAGCTGGAGCCCAAGGACAGCTCTTTCAGGCTGTTAGGCACTAACTAGCTCCACCTTCCAAAGCCACCTACAGGCCAAGAGGCCCTGGATATCTCACATCCCAGCACCAGGCCACAGAACCATGAGTCAGGACAGCAAAGTGAAGACAACAGAATCCAGCCCCCCTGCACCGTCCAAGGCCAGGTGAGAAATCATGGTTCCCTAAGTTGGATCTATCCACCTCACTCCAAGAGGAATGAAGCAATCATTCCTCTTGGTACCCTCAGTCATAACAGCAGCATGGAATGTTTGGTGAGTAAATAAAGCAAGACCTCTCTTCTTATTCACAGGAAGTGGCTACCTGTCCTGGACCCATCTGGGGATTACTACTACTGGTGGCTGAACACGATGGTCTTCCCAGTAATGTATAACCTCATCATTGTCGTGTGCAGGTTTGGCTGGGGAACTGAAGGGCCTTAAACCCAAAAGAGGGCTAAAAAGCGAGGCAGAGGAGAGGGGCCAGCCCTTGGGTGGCACACAAAGATGGGGCGGTGCCCTTGGGAGGGCCCAAGGCAGAGTACTGAGGGGCTTGGGGAGACCGCCTCACACAGAGGGAGTAATGGCTACTGTCCTCGCCCTGCAGGGCCTGCTTTCCTGACTTACAGCACGGTTATCTGGTGGCCTGGATGGTGCTGGACTACACGAGTGACTTGCTATACCTACTGGACATCCTTGTGCGCTTCCACACAGGTCAGTGCGTTCCTCGGACTAACCCTTTGCTCCATGTTCCCTTCCCAAAGAAAGCCTCTTAGTAACAAAAAAGAGTCCCCCTCCACAATAGCACTTTCACGTGCCTCTGTGCTTACAACGTCTCTGTGCTCACCCCAGAAAACCTGGAGCAGGGTTATGCCTGCCTCTACCATGTCCCTGTGACCATGTCCCTGTCCTTCCCTGGTCTGCCCACCCTCAACCAAGATTGACCCCCCCCACCTGTCCCTCTGTCCCTATCCCCAGGATTCTTGGAACAGGGCATCCTGGTGGTGGACAAGAGCAGGATCTCCCGACGTTATGTCAGCACCTGGAGCTTCTTGTTGGACTTGGCTTCCCTGGTGCCTACCGACGTAGCCTATGTGCAGCTGGGCCTGCACACACCCACGCTGAGGCTGAACCGCTTTCTCCGTGCACCCCGCCTCTTTGAGGCCTTTGACCGCACAGAGACTCGCACAGCTTACCCAAATGCCTTTCGCATCGCCAAGCTGATGCTTTACATTTTTGTTGTTATCCATTGGAATAGCTGCCTGTACTTTGCGCTGTCCCGGTATCTCGGCTTCGGGCGTGACGTGTGGGTGTACCCCGACCCCGCGCAGCCCGGCTTTGAGCGCCTGCAGCGCCAGTACCTCTACAGCTTTTACTTCTCCACGCTGATCTTGACTACAGTGGGTGACACGCCGCCGCCAGCCCGGGAGGAGGAGTACCTCTTCATGGTGGGTGACTTCCTGCTGGCGGTCATGGGTTTCGCCACCATCATGGGCAGCATGAGCTCTGTCATCTATAACATGAACACTGCTGATGCGGCTTTCTACCCAGATCACGCTCTGGTGAAGAAGTATATGAAGCTGCATCACGTCAACCGCCGGCTGGAGCGGCGAGTTATTGACTGGTGAGAATGCTGGGGTTCCAGACCAAGAACAGGGAGAGGTGTACACAGGAGAACCTGAGGGAGGTGACTGGGTTCATACTGCTTGTGGGCTAGGCAATGCAATATAAACATAGCATTCCTTGGTCGGACATGGAAAAGAATGCCTTCAACTAAGGGAGTAGGGACGTGGGAGAGGAGCTTCTGCACCAGGATAACCCTGAAACTAGAGAGTGAGAACTGCCTTTGCCTAGTAGGGCCTGCAAGGCTCTGGAGGAAGTGGGTGGGGAAAGGTAGTACCACCCCACCCCCAGGAAATGGCCTTGTAACAAGATGGTTGACCGTGTGTGATGGTGATCCATACTGTGGACTGCTCAAAAGGAAGTTTTGTAAAGTTGGGGAACCAGAGCAGAAGGTCTCTAGAGAAGATTGGAGCTTGCTGACTGAAGTAGCTATCAGTGGTGGTTGTACAAGAAGACATCACAGATTGGTGAGTGGGGTAGGAGGTAAAGGATATCTTATTCATTGTCATGTGGTAGATGCTCCCATGCCTGGGTAAGGTAGAAGAGGTCAAACCTGTCTGTGACTAGGAAAGGAGATTAGCCCACTCACAGGGTACTTCCATGCTCCCTGTGAGATCTCAGTATGGTTGGGCTCTTGGCTGAAGTTGAGCTAAGCCCTGTTGGAAGATGGTAAAGGGAGGCATGCAGGGAGCTAAAGGAAATGCACTGCACTTATGCCCAGGTACCAGCACCTGCAGATCAACAAGAAGATGACCAATGAGGTAGCCATCTTACAGCACTTGCCGGAGCGGCTGCGGGCTGAAGTGGCTGTGTCTGTACACTTGTCTACTCTGAGCCGGGTGCAGATCTTCCAGAACTGTGAGGCCAGCCTTCTGGAGGAGCTGGTGCTGAAGCTGCAGCCACAGACCTACTCACCAGGAGAATATGTATGTCGCAAGGGGGACATTGGCCGAGAGATGTACATCATCCGTGAGGGTCAATTGGCTGTGGTGGCAGATGATGGTGTCACACAGTACGCTGTGCTTGGTGCAGGACTCTACTTTGGGGAGATCAGCATCATTAACATCAAAGGTGAGCAGCCCAGCTCTTGTTCCCAGGACAGGGCTGGGAAGGAGGATGGGAACAGCAAAACCCAATGTTGGGACCAGATGGTACTTCAGGGCCTACGCAGTAAGGAAACCTCACCCTTACCTGAGTCACTAGATGGCTAAGGAGAGAAGTAGGACATCGAGGATCTGTTTCCTGGAAAGAAGCTGGGCCAACGTCAGTGAGCAGAGTGGGTCTTAGAAGAAAGAATAGATATGTTCTGTGGGTGTTGACCCAAGGCACCAACAGACAAGTGGAAAGTGACAGATAATAACGATAGGTAATATGTATTATATGCTTACTACATGCCCTGTTCTAAGTGCTTCACATGTATCAACTCATTCGATTCTCACAGTACCTCCATAAGGTAGATACTGTTCTTATTCCCATTTTAAAGATAAGGAAATCAAACTCAAAGAGGTTTGGTAATTTGCCCAAGGTTACACAGGTACACACAGTTGGAATTAGTAGAAGGAACAAATCTCTGACAGCCAAATAGAATGGTAAAAGAGAAGAAATTCCCATTTTCTCACCATCAACTCTGGGCCAGGCCATGTACTGTATACTGGCTCATTTTTCCCCCCTTTTCTCAGCCTTATGCAGTAAGAGTTGCTATGCCTAAATATAGGTAAAGAAACTGAAGCCATGGGAAAAGGGAAGCCTAGAAAGGGGGTGAGTGCACTGTCCCTGACTAAGGCCAGATGTGTTCTAGCCCTGCTCTCTCAGCCTGCAGGTTCCATCCTGCGGGTTCCATCCTGCGGGTTCTAAAGGTTTCACATCTGTCCACCAACAACCACCACCACCCCCACCAAGTTCCACATCCTGTCTGTGGTTGGTTCTGTCTGCTTGATTTGGAAAAGTTACTTCCCTATTTAGACCTCAGTTTTCTCACCTATCCTATGAAGATGATATTAAAAACCCAAAGAGTTATTTGTAAGGGTAAAGGAACTGTATGGGCGAGATATCCAGTACAATGCCTGGCACATAGCAAGTGTTCAGCAAATGGTAGCTCCTGTTCCCTTTTCTAAGCCTTCCAGCTCTTCAATTTTGTAGCATTCGGCCTAACCTGTCTTCCCACCCCCACAAACATCTTTCTAAGAGGTGAAGGATACCATATAACTTTCATGCTTAATATATTTAAAGTTCCACTGCCCTCAGAATAAGGTTTGCACTCATTGCCATGGCTTACAGGACCCAGAATGACCTGACTCTCTCCTCTCCCACTCTCCTCACACCCTGCATTTCAGCCTCTCTTAACTGCTTACTGTTTACTCCTTCTACCTGAATCTTCTCTACCTCTAGCACTCTATTCATTCTCCTCCTTCTGGCTAAATTGCACTCCCTTACCACTCCCCCTCTTCCCCTAGTTACTTCCTACTCTGTTCAGGCATCTCTTCCTCTAGGCTTCCCTAAATTACCTGTCTTACAGCTTGGGAGGGGCTCTTTGCCTGTATTTTCACAATAACCTGATGGATATGTCAGCCGTATCCATTGGACACAGCTATCCAAGTAATAGCCGTACTTTATGTAAACACAGTAGAACCCCTGTAGTTGACCATCTCCCTACACTGACCATCTCAGGTTGAAATAGTTTTCATAAACTGGGCATGTACCACATACATATACTCAATGGAAGTTCCTTATGTTGACCACCTCCATATGTTAATTAATTTATCCCTTAGGTGGTCAACTTACAGAGGTTCTTCTGTATTCTATTACATGCTTATCTCCTCTAGACTGTGAATTCTTTGAGGCAGGTCAATGATATCCACTCAGCACAGGTCCTGGTCCCTGCTATATTACTGAATAAAATAATTAATGTGGCAGAAGAAGAGACTCAAAAGCCCCAAAATGCAGTTTGGGGTCTTGATTCAAGAGTGAAATGTCACCACCCTACCATGCTGTTAACCATCCTCTTATCTCCCCATGGGCCACAGGGAACATGTCTGGCAACCGCCGCACAGCCAACATCAAAAGCCTGGGTTATTCCGACCTGTTCTGCCTGAGCAAGGAGGACCTGCGGGAGGTGCTGAGTGAGTATCCACAAGCCCAGACTGTCATGGAAGAGAAGGGACGTGAGATCCTACTCAAAATGAACAAGTTGGATGTGAATGCTGAGGCAGCTGAGATCGCCCTACAGGAGGCCACAGAGTTCCGCCTGCGAGGCTTAGACCAGCAGCTTGATGATCTACAGACCAAGTTTGCTCGCCTTCTGGCTGAGCTGGAGTCTAGTGCACTTAAGATTGCTTACCGCATCGAACGACTAGAGTGGCAGACCCGAGAGTGGCCAATGCCTGAGGACCTGGCTGAGGCTGATGATGAGGGTGAGGGTGACTCTGGAGAGGGAACTTCCAAGGATAGAGAAGGCAGGGTTAGCCAGGAAGGATCCCCACATCCAGAATGACTGCATTCTCATTCTCAGGATTCCCATATCTGAGTGAATCAAGATTTATAGAAAATCCTGCCTGCAGAAATTCTGCCATTCTGTCTGCTAGGTCACAAAGATGAGAGTAAATTGATCTATAGAGGCCCAGCTCAAGGTATAGGAATATAGCACATATTCATCCTCCACTTACCAGTACACACATATACAGTTGCGCATACTGACCTCAAACTCTGCATTTCATCTGAAATGCTCTGAAGTTTCCATTCTGAAAGTATACATGCTTTCCCACAAGCACAGATATGTTTTAGACCTCCTAAACACACATATGCTGATGGTCATATACTGATAGACACATATACCTCTCCATGGGTGTACACACACTTGTGAAAACACAAAGGCACATTCTCAGCTCTCAAGGTCCAAGATCTCTTTTGAATGACCCCCAATGAGTGATTCACAAGTATACTGTGTAAGTTGCACTTCAATAAAATATTTTCCTCCTCCCTAAGCATTTATAGGTCCAGGAAAAAAAAAAAAAAAGCAAAGCCAGTGGTGGGCCAGGAGGAATTCTGTCGCAATTCTGAGCCACAGAGGAGAGGGGCCTATGTAGTAGCCAGGATTAGATTCAAATTGGTTGGGGTTCCCAAAGAATAGAGAATCAATACTAACTAAGGCAAAGCAGGTTTTTGCATTATATTGCTTTGAGCATGATATATTTACTTTATACACAGTGGCCATTGCATCCTTCAGCACAGTGTATATTCTCAACCTTTTGAGCTCTGAAAAACTTGATCTAGTTTAGTGAGCCAGAACAGATATCTCTGTGTCCTTTTCTTCCCCCTGGCCCAGGCCTGGAGGCTGGGGCTGGTACTGCCCTGCATTCAGGGCTGATTCCAAGGGGAGAATAGTGCCCAAGACCACTCACCTGGTCCAGTCCCATCATGCCAGTTATTGGAACTGGGTTTTGTGCTGGCAGAAATCCAGCCTTCGTTCTTTATATGGTATTCCAAAATATAGAGGAAAGAGTAGAGACTAGGTAGAGTAAAATATCATGTCAGGGACAATTAGAGATGAGTGTCTCAAGAATTTTAAAGTAGTTGCATATTACAAGGGTACATGTGCAATTTACTAGGTGTAGAATATAAATGTCTTAACACAATAAGTAAGAAAATGCCATGAAGTCTATGTTAACCATTTTGATGAAAACATTTCAAATTATATATAAAACCAGCACATTGTACCCTATGATTGCATTAATGTACACAGCTATGATTTAATTTTTTTAAAAAAAATTTTTTTTAAGAATTTTAAAGTAACTTTGGTGTACATGGAAGGGAGGGCTGCATGTTTAGGGCAGAGGAAGTATTGTAGAGTCCGTGGGAGGAATCTGATGTCTTCTCTGAATCAGATTCACCCAGGGTCACCGTTTCAGCTCCTCTGGGGCCTCGCGTATCTTCAGGTCTGAGTTGTGCCAGGTGGTGTTTTGAAATGTACTCAAGATTTGACTGTGGGTGTATGTTAATTGTGAAAAGTTTCTACCCTCAGAAGAAGCTATAAAGGCCTTAAACTTCAAGTCATTTTAAAATATGTAGTTATTTTATAATATCTTCCTCATAAAATACAAGATCCATAAAGGCTGGCACTAGATCTGTCTTGTTCATCTCTATGTCCCCAGTGCCAAAACTGCACCTTGCACATAAGAGGTACCCAAATATATATTTGCTAACCAAAGAAAGAGAATTGAACAAGATAGAGACCAGATATTGGAGGAAAATGTATGTCAGTTTCTCAAGATGATTTTCTACTATCTCTGCCCTCAAATCACATTGAATTAGAATGGGTGGGTCTGTTGTGAAGGCCATTTTGGTGGTATCTGATGGATTTAGGGAGCTCAGAATAAGCTTTTGGTTGACACACTAAACATGCACACCTAGTTTAGCTCTCCTTCATCCCATAGGACCAACGGCCTCACCCACTTCTCTCCTTAGATCACGACCCTCAGAATATCTCAGTGTGGCTGAGACTTGGAATGTATACCCTGCTCCATGTTCCCAGTTAGCTACTCCCTCACATAAACTTCTTTTCCCAACCTCACCCTTTTTTTCTTAGGGTTTGGCTGCTATCCCCAGGGCAGGATCTGTCGGAGTGAAGGATCTCCTAGAATGGGTGGCCCTTCTACTCTACATAGTCCTTGTCTAGAACACAAGTAGGGGATAAATGGCTACCTAGCATCTTCTGGATGCAGAAATGGCTCCAGCAGGACTAGAGGCTCAAGCAATGCACCCTAGGGGTGGGCAGCCTTGAACAAGGAACACACCAGCATAATCAACGTGGTCTGAAGACCAGAGGCCTGTCCCCAAAGGTTCTGTCCAACACAAAATCCCCAGAGACTTTTGCAAGACTCTAAATTGGGGGAAAGAGAGTGGAAAGAAAGATACAAAATATAATTAAATCTCCCATGAAGTAACTATTTAAAATCTGAAATGAGAATTATCTGATTTAGAGAATCAAGGAAATGTCTAGTTTTTTACACACAACTACAGAGTCATTGATAACACATTGCTATACATATGTTATTTCATTTAGTTCTTATAACAGTGTTAGGAAAGTCAAATTATTATCTTGCTTATTTTTTCAGATCAGGAAACTGAAGCCTATAGAGCAACTAAAAATAGTAGGTTCAATTTATTGAGAAGTTACTTTTTGCCTGAGCCTTGGCTAAGTGATGTCTCAATTAATCCTTACAATTATGTGAGAAAGGTACCATTATCATTACCCCATTTTGAAATGAGAAAATCAAGGCTCTGGGAGCAGATAACTTGCCAAATATCACAGGGCTCCTAAGTCACATGGAACAAAACCCAGGTCTGTCATACTGTTTCTTTTAGGGACATAAGGAAGAGATAAGGAAAGAAACTACATTGGCTTGAAGCTAAGGCCAGGCAAGCTCTTTCCTTTCTTGAGAATGACCATCATGGGCAGTAACTATGGTAACTGGGGGAGAAGGAGCCAGTTGTGCAGGCAAAGCTTGTGAATCACTGGCAGGGCTGCTTTTAGGCAAAGAAGGCTCTGCCCTGCTCTGGAGAGGAAGTGCTAATTCCTGCCCCAGGGTTTGAGCACACAACAGTGAGAGGAGGGCAGAGGTTTGAGAGCCAGTGCTAGACTTATACAGCTGTTCAAGGTCACTCCTGCTCAAAGCCCAGATGTTTCTAGCTTAGCTCTCCTTCCTCCCATAGGATCTAGGGCCTCACCCACTTCTCCCCTTGGATCATGACCCTCAGGGTACCTCAGCCTGGCTGAGACTTGAGAAGTACACACTGCTCAGTGTTCCCAGTTAGCTACTCCCCCACAGAAATTTCTTCAGCCCACCCCACCCTTTTCTTTCTTAGGGTTTGGCTACTAGCCCCAGAAGACAATTGGATATAAAGTATCAAGCTTGGGAGGAAATAGGATTCCTAGGGAGTGGGGCCATTCACTCAAGGAAAGATCTAGTACAAGCAGTAAGAGACAGAATCAGGAGGCCAGGTGGGTGGGTTCTAGTTCGAGGCCGAAGCTGGTGTTTGGCTTAAGGTGAGGATCAGAGATGGATGATCAAGCTGAGTCAGAGCTGAGGAGACTGTCAGACTCTTGGAAGATGTCAATTATTTAATAATAAATAGTAGCTATGACTATTACTCCTGTCCTGCTAGCAGCCAGCTGTTGTGTCTTTGAAAGCCCTGGCGCACACTGTCTTGCCCTGCCTTATCTCCTGCTGTTGGCTGAGCCTCTAGATTGTGCAAGCAATGCCAGGTTTTGCCAGCAGAGAGCGCAAGACACTTCTCTCCCCACCTTCTTGCTCCCTCCCAGGCCTCAGGATTGCAAGTCCTGGAAAAACTGGGAGAACTTCTCAGGCAGAAACAGAATCGTAGAAACAGGAAACAACATTGGTGAATCGTGATTTCAACTGATCTGTGAAAGCTCTTGTTGAGATTTTCTCACAAGGACTAAAATACATCAGTAGTGATGCTGAGAGACATTGTTGAACAAGACATAACAAACCAGAGCCTAAGGCAACCCTGCTGCAGGCAGCACCACTGAATGGCAGGGGACATTCAGGACTGCCCTCTGCATAGACTAAAAATTCCCTGTGCTTTTCACTTCCAGAACGCAAGGACCCAGAGGCCCAGGGGCCCTCTCTGTATCTGTGGTTGCCTTCCCAGTTTTACTACCTTGGCCTGTTATCCTCAGTTTTTCCTTTCACCAGCAGGTCACACAGGGCCTCAGACACTACTAACTTGGATGCATTCATTGAAGCCTTCTCTCCAAATGGTCTTCTTCGGCTTGTCTAATCATGGAGTAAGGCCCTGACCTGGGAGGTCCAGGCCCCTTGTGGCCCACCTGTGAGGGCATATGGCTAATGCCAGATACGACCATCTAGCCAGAGTCACCCTGGCTGTGTGTCTCTCCTCTCCCCCAGCATAAGCCCCAGAAACCCAGAAGGCAAATCCTTGCTCTGGTTTCTTTCCTCTACCCAACTTCCCTGCCTGCTCTGGCTCTAGCTCATCTGCCTTCTCAGCCAGCTCCCTCTGTTTAATTATCCCAAAAGGGCCGCCTGTGTGGGTAGAGAATGTGTGGGCAGGAGCTCAGTACAGAAGCATTTCTGCACATCACAGAAATGCAAAGAAGATAGCCTAATCAGGCACAGAGGGAAGGGCTGAGCAAATGGGGAAAAGGTTGAGCTGAACACCCAAGGACCAAGCTATGGCTGGTTTTTCTTCTAGCACTGCATCCCAACTGCTCGTGTGTGCCTGGGTCCTGGAGTCAGAGCCCGTAACATGACCCTCACACTATGTATGTGAACACTGAGTCCACAAAAGTGCTAATATTTTGTGGACCTGTAAGCTACCTAGAATAAGGAAGACCCTATAAAGCAGGTTATTTGGCTGCGTATTAGTCACTATATTCTGCTCCCTGTAGGTTTTTCCCTGAATATTTACTGGTGTTATTTAAATGTTCCCATCTTATCTCAATTGTGATATAGAATATTGAAAGAAGAATCACGTGCCCATTGGGCAGTGACGTGAGTGATTGAAACTTCCCAAAGGGGAATGTAAATTGTTCTAGCTATAAATGTCAAACTAGGTGGTCCAGAAACAAGAAACAAAGAAAACAAAACAAAACACAACAAAAAACAAAGAAAAAACAACCTTGGTAGGTCAAGGCTTGAGTTAAAGACAGCTTCCCTCAGGACTGAGCCTAGCCCCACTGCAAAACATCTTGTACTTGCTTTCTTGACCACTTAGTTTTCTGACTTGCTCTTAGGCAAAGGTCCAGGTCTTTCTCCTATGGCTACCCATATTGATTTTGTAGTTTTCTCCTTGCTCTGATCTAAAGCCACCCTATTTCCTGGTCCTGAGCAATCCCATTCTCCCCAAAACACTGGCTTATTTCTGATACACAAGAAATTTCAGATTTTGAGAAATGAGCTTCTACCCTTTTAATACTGTATTTTCACCTTTTCCTCCTTCCCCTGCTCATAGCATCCTCTCCTTCTTCGCTGTACCTATTACTTAGCTTTTTTCCTCTTTACAAACCATCTTCTTAAAAACTATCTCCACCTGCCATCTTCCAGCCCTCACCTCCCATCACCCATCTGCATTTAGTTGGAGGGGAGAATATGAGCAAGATAGAAAGACAATGAATAATGCAGCATGCATAAAGAAGCTATAAGCAATTCAAGGTTCCTGAAGCCAAGTATGGTCATCCACCTGGAGCCCGTGTCTGTGTATGAAAGTAAAGAAAAGATAGAAAATAATGAGAGTAGTATGGAAAGTACTTTGAGAAACTGTTGGAGAAAGGGACATGTATTAGTCAGCTTAGGTTTCCATAATAAAATATCACAGACTGGGTGGTTTAAACAATTTTCTTACAGCTCTGGAGGCTAGAATTCCCAGATTAAAGTACCAGCAGATTCAGTTCTGGGAAGGGCTCCCTTCCTGGTTTGCAGACAGCTGCCTTCTCACTGCATGGTCTATGCATAGCAGCAGTGGGACAAGGGGGAGATGTCTAGTGTCTCTTCCTCTTCTTATGTGGACACCAGTCCTATCCAACTTAGAGCCCTACTCTTGTAACCTTATTTAACCTCAGTTGCCCTCTTAAAGGTCCTATCTCCAGGAGCCACAAAAGCAAAAGGACAACTTTAAGACATATAATTACGGTGGGGCCTGTAGCTCAAGCGGCTAAGGGGCCAGCCACATACACCACATAGCAGATTCAAATCCAGCACGGGCCTGCCAACCAAAGACAACTACAACCAAAAGAAAAAAAAAATGCCAGGCATTGTGGTGGGCACCTATAGTCCCAGCTACTCGGGAGGCTGAGGTAAGAGAATCACTTAAGCCCAGGAGTTGGAGGTTGCTGTGAGCTGTGAGGCTATGGCACTCTATCCTGAGCTTAATGCTCTGTTCCCCCCCCCCAAAAAAAAAAAAAAAAAAAAAAACATATAATTGTAAGAATTACTATGAGAAGTACAGGATATTACAGGAGCACACAGGGGAGACACCTAATCCAGGTTTGTGAGATTGAGGAAAGCCTCTCAGAGTTTTGTTCTCTGTAAATGCTTTTCTAACATCAGCAAACTCTTACATTTTCAACTTCTTTGAACATTCTCTCAACTCCTAGGTTAACTAAAATAGCAGTCCTGTAAGGATAGTACATTCTCTGCAGAAAGGGGTGGCTTCTCATCTTCTCACAAACCATGCCCCAGTGTTGGGGTCCTGCACTCCCTGATGCCTCCTTTTCACTCTCAGTAGAGACAGGGCTATTTGATTCATACAAATTCATTATACTACCCTCTTCCTTTTCTCATTGCCAACAACTACCGACCTTCTGGTGCCTCCCTATTACTCACATTAGGCTTGGTCACTTTAGCTATAGCTCTCTCTTCTCTGTGTCCAGCTTAGAATTAATGACCCATTATTTCACCCTCATCCCTTTATTTTTCCATCCCAACTATCTGGTAAAATCCCAGCTTTGGATGAACTGAACCATCAAATTTTCTATGCTCGTAACCAGTGGAGCTCGTAACCAGTGGAGCTCTGCTGAGGAAACTGATACCACTAGAAAGACATGGTCATCAATACTCAAAAGGGTCCCTCCATACTTTCCTATTATCTTACGACATTCCTGTGGTCTCCACTTTCCTTCTCCCAGTATATACAGTTTAGTTAAACCATTCTTGCTCCTAAAATTCTAATATATCTTTCTCTCCACTCACTGATAACCATATCTTTAATTTATAGAGAAAATAAAAGCTATCAGACAGCAGTTCCCCACCACATCTACAAATCTACTGTCTTACAATGAAAAATAGGTTGCTCTGAAATAGAGAAAAAAATTGTAGCAATGTATGATTGTAGCTTCTTTCTTTTTCATACAGCAGTACCCAGGATGGCAAAATGGGTTAATAGTGTATAGGAGACCCAGACTCCTTTTGTCTTGTCACTCTGCCATCCCTAGTCTGTGGCCTTCCTTGTGTGATCAAAGGTGGCTTATTCTCACACCCACATTCAGCTTACACAAAGGAACAATGCAGAAGAGAAGGTCCATTTCTCTTTTTGAAGACTTTGTTCTAGAATCTGTACATATCACTTTCAGCCACAGTCACTATTCTAGACATAGTGCATTTTTGTATTTAACTACAAAAAGAGTCAAGGCTTGGAGCCCGTAGCTCAGTGAGTAGGATGCCGGCCACACACATTGAGGCTGGCGGGTTCGAGCCTGGCCTGGGCCTGCTAAACAACAGTGACAACTGCAACAAAACAATAACCAGGCATTGTGGTGGGCACCTGTAGTCCCAGGTACTCAGGAGGCTGAGGCAAGAGAATCACTTAAGCTCCAAGAGTTTGAGGTTGCTGTGAGCTATGACACCACATCACTCTACCAAGGGTGACATAATGAAACTCTGTCTAAAAAAAAAAAAAAAAAAAAAAAAGTGTGAGGAAATATAGCTGTTACCCAGTTGACCATAACTTAATTTCACCTATAATTATCCTCTTCTATGAATTTTTTTTCATGATCTAGTATGTACTCATATCAAAAACTTGAGCCCTCCACTTCTGCTCTGGATTCCCATATCCCTTTTATCATTTAACATAATACCTCCATGCCTTCTCAGGATCCTTGCATTATTAATATGTCTCTCTCCTATATCTTCAGTCTTTTCTATATATTGGAGTCATTTCACATCCTAAAAAAAGTTCTTGTTTTCTCATGCTTAGGAAAAAAAAACATCATTCCACATCCTCTTCTAATTCTATTCTCTTACCTTTCTTTAATAACTACCCTTCTTAAAGACTTGCCTGAATCATTCACTCAACTTCCTCCCATCACATTCAGTTTTCAGTACACCTACCCTGTTTTCTGCCTCAGCAACTTCACCAAAACGGTTCTTTCTAAGGTTGCCAAGGATCTCCAGGTTGCTAAATTCAGAGCACATTTCTCAATCTTCATTTTTCTTATCCAGGAACAGCATTTGAATGAGTTCAATGCTCTCTCCCTGAATCTCTTCTACTTTAACATTTATGATGCTTTACTCCCTCGTTTTCCTCCTTTCTCTCTGCTCTTTCTTGATCTCTTTTGCAGGCTGCTCTTTCTTTATCTAGGCTTTAAATAATGGCCTTCTCCAAATCTGACCTGTTCCTGTATTTCTTATTTTCTGACACAACCTCTGTGCTTTGTGATTCTGTGCTTTGCATTAATTTTTATCCATACCATCTGTATATTCAGTTTCCTACAGGAATTTCTACTTATCTAGATCTCTAATAGGCATCTGAAACTTAACATGTCCAAAACAGAACAGATTTGCTGGTGGGAGTTTCTCTGTGTTAGTTACTATTTTCTTATGAAGATGGAGGCCAGATTAATTATTGAGAGTGAAGGATGGTGTGTGTGTGTGTGTGTGTGTGTGTGTGTGTGTGAAGGAGATGAAATTAGAGATTTTATGAGTCAAGAAAATTTGAAAACAATATTGCATAAAATGGAAGAAATAAGGTAATCAGAGAAATTTATATTTCACTTGTTCTGGGTAGAAGCATAATATTGGAAATTCTAATTTCCAAAATCCCTGACTTGAATTCTGGCTCTTTAACCTAGTAGCTTTGTGGCTTTGAGCAAGTTACTTAAACTCTCTCTGAGCTACAATTTTTTAGTGACCAATAATACTGGGGCTAACTTTATACTTTTTTGTAATTAAAGCTAATGTGCCTGGAACATAGTAGGTGATCACCAGTTTCTGGTACCAGAAACCTTACTCATTTTTATCCCATCTTCCTCTCTCACTCTCCATATGCAAATGATCTCTATATTCTGTCTCTCTGCCTCCTAAATAGCTTTTGGATTCATCTTCTCCACTACCTCTATAACTTTAGTTTAAAACACTATTATCTCTTAAGTGAATAACTGTCATGGACTCTAAACTGGTTCTGCTTTTTAAGTTGTTCTTCACACTAGCTGCTACTGCAATCTTTCTAAATATTTCTAAATTTTAATAGATCTCCAATGCTTTCACTTCTTTTTGTATGGCTTGCAAGGGTCTTCACTTTCTACCTCCTGAGATAGGAGGCGCATTATTTTGCTATTGCTGCTATAACAAATTACTATAAATTTAATATCTTAAAACTACAAACATTTATTAGCTCTCAGATCTGTTAGCCCAAAGTCTACACAGTGTGACTGGGTTCTCTGCTCAGGATATCACAAAGTTAAAGTCAAGGTGTCAGCCAAACTGAATTCTCTTATAGAGACTTGGAGGAGAATGCTTGAAGTATTCTTTTACTGGGTATTAGCTGGGAACTTCTCTCAGCTGGAGGGTATTCTTGGGCACTTGCACAGTTCCCTCCTCCATCCTCAAACCAGTGACAGTCATCAAGATCCCCTCCATTTTCAAGCCATCAACAGTGTATTGAATACTTCTCAATCTTCAAATAGCTCTGATTTCCTCTTCTGCTGCCATACAGAGGAATTTGGAAAGAACTAGTCAGATTATATCTTGCAGTTAAGGTCAATTCATTAGTAACATTATTCCACCTGCAAAATCCCTTTGTCATATAACATAATCATGGAAGTAGCATCTCATCATATTCACAGGTCTACTCACACTTAAGAGAAAATTATACAAGGGTGAGAATTATTGGGGACATCTTTTAATTCTGCCTATCTCAGGAGAGGATGCCAGGGAAAACATTCCTAAGTCGAGATCAGATGGCTAAGAGTTAATTAAGTAAAGAAGGAGAGGAGAAACCTCCAGAGAACATGTGCAAAGGGCATGTAACTAGAGGATTCATAGCAAAGAAAAAAAAAGGGGGGGGGTGCTAAAGAAAGGCCAGTGAATCTACAGTGGAAAGAATAAGAACTATAGTGACTTGAAATATGATAGCTAGAGAGGTCAGTAGGAGTCAGGCCATGTGGGCTTTATAGATCTGTTAAAAGGTCTTCTTCATCCCAAAGCAAATATCAGAATAGTAGCACAATCAAATTCATATTCTGAAGATATCACTTTGGCTCTAAGGTGGAGATGGATGTAAGGAGGCATCAGTAAAATGTGGTGGCCCACTTAGGAGGCTAAGAGAGGAGTGTAAGAGAAAGGTAATGTCAGTGGATAAACAAGCTGACCGATTCAAGGAACACTCAGTAACTAAAATCAACAGGACTTCGTGATTGATTGGATACAGGAGTGATGTAGTTATGTTCCCCAGGAAGCAGACTCTAAAACAAAGATTACTGTGGAGGATGTTTACTAAGGAGTGCTCTTGGAGTCAACACCTGTGCAAAAGAGGGAATGAATTGGATTGGGTAAAGGGAAAGCTGAGCAGTGACTCAGTCCCAGCAAAGACCTTAGTCAACCCCATGAAGAACTCTGGGGTTGTGAACATCTTTCAGAGTTATCCTCCATTAGGGTGAGGGGACTAAACCTTTATACCTCTGTGCTGATCAGTCATTGGATGCAGGAACTCCAGAAAGGGAACACTACCTTGAATGCGCGGGGTTGCTTTTTTTTTTTTTTTTTTTTTTTTTTTTTGTGAATGAGCTGGCTTTCTTCTGCTCAGGCAGTTCCTGAAGAGGGTTGACAGTTGAAGGCCATCTTTCAGCAGCACTCTCAGAGGCAGGAGAATAAGTCCTTCATTTTTGAAAAAGAGAGTCTGGGCTTTGTGTCATAGCCTTCATCACAGGGGTGAAAGAGCATAAAGGAACAAGGAATCAAGGATGATCCCTACATTTCTGAGGTGTGTGTCTTGGTTGGATATCCTCAGTGACCATAAACTGCAATCAATGGCTTACTTGGCAAAATCTCCACCGCAGGGGACGGTGCTACTCAGGGACAGACTGTATGGGACGACTACTGCACAGCCCTGTAACTGGCACATAGCTTGCTGAATAAGTGAATGCCTGTCTCCTTCTATTTCTACCCATCTCTCCCTACATTTTCCTTTGCCTCCATGCCCCTACATCCTCCCATCATCCAATGTGGGAAAAGTCCAGCAGGTTATCTGAGGCTCCACCTGTGCTGGAGCTGAACAAACAGCAAATCAAGCTCCTCTGGCACAGAGTTCACTGATGGGCCAGGCAGGCAGTGCTAGGAAGAAAGGAAACGGGGAGCAGGTTGATGATATCCCTACCCACCCCAGACTTAAACCCTCCCTCAGTGCTTCAGCCCCTGGAAATTCAGTGCTGGCTGGACCAGGTCTTCTCCAAAAGATTGGATAAGGGCTTTCTGAAATTCCCATAAACACGGACCACATTCCTTAATCTGTTCTTCCGCCAATATCCCCACCTCTTACAGCTACTGCTGGGGACCAGAAGATGGATTTCACATCATATTAGTTTGTTTAGAATCGAAAATAGACAGCAGGGCTGAAATCGTAGAGAAAGCAGGTTATGCACCCAACAGCTGAACCCACTTCAGTCCCGCACACGCACCATTCAGCCATATTCCTGCTGCACCCCAGTGACACAGTCCTGTTCCAGCCCCCTCTCGTGGGAACCGGACACCCTACACAGGCGGCTGCATATGCTCTGAGAGCAAACAGGGAGCGTCAGCGTGTCACATAGGGGTGGGCGCTGCCTGGAGACCGCTGACAGAGCCAGCTGCTTCCTCCGTCTTTTGCCTACTCAGGGGCAAGGTTGGAACTATACTCCACCCTCACCTCATCTGGGTTGTCCTGGGCAATTCTTGCCACCACCCCCAGCCATACTCAACACTCAAGTCAGATTCTTCCTTCAGGGAGTCCTTTCCCCTGTTAAGGCTTTTCTGGGGGCACACGGTGCCCCCCAATCCGTATCCCACTGCTGAGGGCTCTCTGGGAGCCTTAGCTGGACGTCTGCATGTTGGGTCTCAGATCTTAAATGGAAAGTGCGGGGACAGATGCAGTGGCTACCCCTGCCCCGCAGCAAGAAGCTTAAGGGAACTACGGTAGTGATAGTGTCACGGTCACTTCGTCCCCTGCAACCTAGTATGGTAAACGCGGCGCTAATCATAGGCTAAGGCACCTTGGCCGCAGCGAGTGACGCATGCAAACCTACTCTCCTACGCCACCTCATGTCCCCTGACCCACCAGAGAAAGATGCTGGACCCAGCAGCAGCCGCTCCCCGTCTCACCCCTCCTACGCTCCTTCTCCTGGAGCTGACAACGGGCACGCGCGCGCGCGCACACACACACACACACACACACACACACACACACACACACACACACAACACACGAATTCCCAGGACTCGGGAGCGGTGGTAAAAGAGAGGAGGGCAGGAAAGAAAGCTCTAAGAGAAGACGGGAGAGGTCCGGGGAGGGGGTAAGCTTGGAGTACAGTTACTCAGGGAGGCGTGTTAACTCTGGAGCCGAGGAGGAGGCGGAGAGTCACCTGGGGGGTGGGGGGGGGGGGTGGACTGAAGCAGACCAGAGCACAGGAGGGACGCGAACCAAGGCGGGGAGAGCCGAGAGGGAGCGGAGGGGCAGGAGCCGGGGTTGGGGGCGGGGACCCGGCGGTGAGCGGAGTGGGGTGGGCGGGAGCCTGAGCCGGAATCGCCGCGTGAGCAGGTGGAGCCGCTGCGGGAGGCAGCCGGGCAGAGCTGAGTAAGGCTGCGGGCTCGGCGGGGGCCATGGAGCTGCTAAAGCTGAACCGGAGCGTGCTGGGATCCGGACCCGGGCCCGGGGCTTCCCTGTGCCGCCCAGGTGGCCCTCTCCTCAACAGCAGCAGCGCAGGCAACCTCAGCTGCGAGCACCCTCGCATCCGTGGAACTGGGACTCGAGGTGGGTACCTCCCTTAGCCCCCACTACAAGCTCCTTCTCATTGCACCCCGTAACACTGACAGAGGCCCCTCACAACCCCTACATTACCTCCTCATGTGCCTACCCTATTTCCCTCATAGTATTTCCTTGACCCACAAATAGCTCCCCCTCACATATTCACCCCCCACCTCCACCCCACACTACTTACAACTTCACCACAGCTTCATACCACCTAGTCACAACTCCTTCAAGTCTGGGTCCCCTGGTCACATCCAGAGCTCCTGTTCACCCCAGAACACAGCATACACACACACCCAATACAAACTCTTCTCCTTAGGCACAGACAGTTGGGAGGCAAGGACCTCTTCTTGTCAACCCTGCCAGATCTCTATTTCCCTTTTAGATTCAGTTCACAGAGCCACAGACAAATGCCAGACTGGGAGATGAAAGGAACTGATAGAGGGAAGGAGCACTCTGGAAGGCCTGAATGGGAAGTTAGAGTTATAATCTCCTGCATCCTCTACCCTAACCCCTAGCCTTTTCAAAAAAGGTCTTCAAATCTGAATTAGGCTGAACAATGGGGGAAGCACCTTATAGCTGCCTATCTCCATGTTACTCATCCTTAAACCTCTCTGCCTCCCAGGTTGGAATTCCCAAGGCTCCAAGCTTTCTCTCATTCAGTCTCCACATATTTCCAAGTCCCTCCAAAACCCTAGGCTTGTAGTCCCTAAGCTAGGTATTGGGGACACAGGGTTGAACTAGATCTAGTCTGGACCCTCATTAGTCCACTGTAAAGTGCAAAGGAGAAACAAGCAGATGGAAAAATCAGTCAGTATGGAATCCCATGAGAGAATCTAAATTCTCTCGGGTGTTGGCACCTGAAAAAGATGGAGTCTGAGAACTTCACAGAGGATGGAACCTGGGAGCTGGGTCTTGAAGTTAGATTAGAGTTCAGTAGGCAGAAAAGGAAGGAGTCAAATTCTAGGTGAGGGAATGATGTTAAGCAGAGGAAATTATTCTAAACTCAAGAAAGGAAAGTTGGAATAAATTGTAATCCAAAGTATTTATTTAGCTCACAAAATAATCCATGCCTTTCTCAGCCCAGTTATTACGCACTCTCACTTAGAGTCTATCATTCAACAAATATTTATTGAACAAGAGATTGTGCTGGCAGTGAGGAAGAAAATTGACACAATTCCTACTCATGAAGTTCAGAGTTTAGAGGGTAAGACAGACAAGTAAGTGGGGAATTGCAGCACAAAGTGGAAATGCTTTGGTAGGGGAAAAGAGTGGAAGCATAAAAGGAGCACCTCTAGCCTAACCCAGCCTTGGGAATTAAGGCTGGCCTCCTGAGGAGGTGAGATATAAATCGAAATCAAGAAGATGAAGGAGAGCAGCCAAGTGAAGGGGCAGAAGAGGCAAAAAGCATCCCAGCCAGAGGGACAGGATGTGTAAAAAGCCTGAAGTTTAAATCTATGACACTTTTGTTCAATGACATAGTTTCTGAGTGGCTAAAACATGTTCCATAAGAGGGGAATAATAAACAGGCTGGAGACCAACCTAGAGAGTTTTCATCGAGCCTGATAGACCTGGCTAAGGAGTATGGATTTTATCTGAGGGCAATACGAACTACTGAAAGATTCAGTGGTACTGCCAGGATTCATTCTGTAGTGCAGAGGATGGATTGAAGGACATGAGATGGAAGGCAGGGAGATACTTTAGAAGGTTATTATATTACACTGGTAGGGTTGAAAGATGATGCTAGCTTAGACTAGGGTATTGGCTGTGGAGATGGAGAGAAGTGGATGAATTTGAGAGCTACTTCTGGAAAAGGAATTGACAGAACTTGGCAATTGATTAGAAGTAGAAAACAGAAGAGGTCAAGGGATGACATCAGGTTTCTGACTTGAACAACTGAAAGAATGTAGGTGCTATAAATAATGGGAAAGATAACAAAGGAGCAGAAGTGCTGGCTAGAAGAGGAAGTTACATATTCAGTTTTGAACCCACTGAGTTTAAATGCTGGTGAGACATCCAGGTGAGGTTCCCCAGAAAGCTATTGAATTGAGGGGTCTGGGAATTATAGGAGAGGTCTGAGGTGGAAATACAGATTTGAAAGGTCTTTGCCTAGAGAAGGTAGAAGCCATAAAAATAGATAATTTCATAAAATATTTTATAGAATGAAAAGAGTAGAGGTCCTTGGATAGGATCCTGAAGAAGACCAATATTTAAAAGCCAGGCAGAAGAAGGAGAGTTCATGAAGGATATTCAGATGAAACCATCAGAGACAGGACTACATCCTTCCAGAAGGCAAGGAAACAGACACTTTCAAGCAGCATGAAGCAAGTGATGTCAAATGCTGCTAAAAGAAGTCAGATAAGGACAGGAGCCAGAACAGCATCTTTAGGTTCAATATCAAAGAAGTTCTTAGGAGGAGTTGTAGGCATTGAGGCCTGAATATAGTAGGTTGAAGACTGGGGCAGTTGAGGAGTGGGTTATGAGATTTGAACCAGGTGTGTAACAAAACCTTCAAGAAGTTATATAGAGAGAAACAGAAAAACAGTACAGGGTCAAACATAGCATGGGATTGAGGATAAAGGGGATGAGAGTGTTGGTCTGTCTTTTGAATGTGTGTGTATGTTAAGTAGAGGCAAAAGCACTTTAAAATTTTTGATGGAAAATGGATCAAGAAAGAGTAAGTATGAAGGTACAGATGAGAAAGTGGCTAGTCAAAGGAACATCAGCCCCCAAGAAAGCAGGATATGAAGCCATCCAGAACACAGATAAAAGAACTGGCCTCGCTAGCCTGGATGCCGTTGCTCACGTACATGTAGATGCTATCCAGGTAGGCAGACATTACACATAGAGACTCTGTTCACCACACCCATTCAGACATTACCCCACAGATGCATATTATTCAGGCTTACTCCAACATTATCATAGAAATTTGGATGTTAGCCCTTTATTCTTATATAATCTATGTAAACTTGAGTATTACACAAGTTCACATAAATGCTATCCACAAAAAGACAGATGTTACCACCCTCACTTTAACCTTGCCTATAGACATTTAGATGTTACCCATCCATCAAACACTACTCATTTCTATCTTGTTATTATCCAGCCACAATCAGACATTACCTATGCCAACTTTAGTAAACCTTTTCTAGATATGACCCTTAAAATCACAGATATTTTTCTCACATACTGATTACCCACAAAGTCTCAACTATTATTTACAGTCACTCAGATGCTTAGTTATATTACTCAATTAGATTATCATCTTAACATGGTAACATTTCACATAGATACTCATTTAAATACTGCCCATGCATACTTGGATATTATGTCTACTCACTCAGCTATTAGTGTCATCACTTGGATTTTCCCCCATTCACATAAAGACCTCTGAACATAACCCATGTTTCCTGAAGATGCTACCTAAAAAATGAGATGCAATCCCCAGAGCTGGGTACTACCTTACCTTTCAAATGTCATAGCACTTATTCAGATATCATCTCAACTTAAATGTAGCCCACCCTCCATTATGTGTTGCCTAAAGACATGTAGATGTTACACTTCTCCAGATATTGCACACAAGTGTGTTACATTTGCCCACTCAAGTATCATCTCAAAGACTAAAGTGTTATCCAATGCTCATTTTATATGCCCTTGCAACTTGCTTTTGCTCCTTCAGTCGGTACCCACTGACACTTAGATGTCCCCCATTCACCCACCTATTACACATAGTCATTGGATGTGATCCATGATTACTACAGAGATATAGGTCTTACTTTAATGTCTGTGTGCATGGGTTGGCCAGATCTAACATGCTAGAGCAAGGTAGAATTCAAGGCATCAGGAGCTTCAGTGTTCTGTGGAGTTCTTTCTTACCAAAGCCTGGCTTTCCTTTTATGCCACATGCTCTGAATTTTTGTGTTCATACTTCCCTGACATAATCTGGACAGAACAAACACATCCCTAGGAAAATGTTACCCACAGGTAGACTATCAAGGCACAAGTGGCTATACCCCAGAAGGTGCTGTCTCCCATCTTTCCACCCTGTCCTAGGTTCCTAGTCACTAAAGCCACTACATTCACTCATATTCCAACACACAAACACACATGGATGTACACACACAGCCTCCTTAATTCTGATGTACTTTGTATGTTTATGACTTTAAAATTAATAGTTCATTGTTAATTAAAAATTAATTGTTGGGATTTTGTCCTATAATTTTTGGAAGTCCCCAACCAGATTAGAAACTTTCTAAGTGTATTTTTAAAACAGTTTGGAGTTTACAGAAAAATTGAACAGAAAGTACAGAGAGTTCCCATACACATACACACACACACACACACATACACACAGAGTTTAACCCTAACAGTAACATTTTGCATTAATGTATACATTTGTCATAATATAGTACCAGCCAATATTGACATATTATTAACTAAATTCTATAGTTCACATTAAGGTTCACTTTTTGTATTGTCTAGTTCTATAGGTTTTGACAAATATAATGACATGTGTCCATTACCATATCATACAGAACAATTTAGCTGCCCTCAGAATCCCCTCTGCTTCACCTATTCATCCCCCTTCCTTACCTCCAAACCCTAGGCTCTAAGATTGCTTTTAATTAGAATTTTTCATATCTACTAACTTTTCAACGGCAAAGACCTGGAGAGATTTTAGTAGCTGAGAATGAGATAATAGCTAAGAATGTTCAGTAAGACAGCAAAGTATTGTACAATTTTTAGTCATTTTTGTTGGGATTTTGTCCTGTAATTTTTGGAAGTCCCCAACCAGATTAGAAACTTTGTAAGTGTAATATTTAGCTTCATTTTTTGGTCCCCTGCAGCTAAGTTCAAGGGCACACATGGGGAACATCAACTGAATGGATGAATGAGAAATGTACTTTACACACCTCAGAGTGCTGTACCAACTTAAAATGTGGCAACTGCATCAAGAATTAATTGAAGAGAAACATACAGAAGAGGATGTGAAAGAGGTGATGGAACTAGAAAAATTAAAGAGGTGGAGGGTGGGGTTAGGAGGACAATGGACACGGAAAAGTACAAGATAGACCACCAACTCTTTTTTCCTGAGACCAGGTACTTCTTTGACAGAGGTTTTCCAAATGTTCTTGATTTTTCCCTATACACACAAAAAAGACACAAATAGTTTGCTTATAAAAGTTATTTATCTAAAACCATAGCCTTTCATTGACTCTCCAAGGGCCTTCCAACATGTGTCTCCAAAGAGACAGAGAAGAGAAGCAGAGAAGAGAACATGCTAGAGCATCTTCACAGAGGTGGGAGATGGGTAAGACAGGCAGAAGCAAGTGCATTTCTCCCTTGAAAGGCAAAATCACTCAAAAATCAATAATGAGCATGTGTTGCCTGCCTGCTATGTGATGGACATTGTGCCAAATGCTAGGGATATACCAGAAAACAAGATGTACCTGGTTCCTGTTCTCAAGAAGCTCATGGTCTTGTGAGGAAGATAGAGAGTTAAATATAATACAGTGAGAAATGCCATAATTGAGTACAGAGAGAGGGAGAAAGATTGAGATTGTACTGAGAGAAGGAGGAAGTATAATGAATGACAGGGTAGCCAAAGAACAGTAGGAGGAGAAACATTTTAGGGATCCAGAAACTTGGCTTCTATTTGGATTCAGCCCTTTATTAATTATGTGGTCCTAAGCAAATAATGGTTACTGCTGACTTCAATTCAGGGATATCATATAAATAGCACTTCTTTGATGGCTACAACTTCTAAATAAGTTGGTATTGTTATGAGAAAATACAGTCAGGCATTGCCTAACAATAGGGATACATTGTTAGCGAAATTTATATAAGGTGATTTCACCATTGTGTCAACATAATAGAGTGCACTTATGCACAAATTCAGATGATATATCAGCTTATTCACACCTAGGCTATAGACTATTGCTCGTAGGCTATAAACGTGTACAGATGTTACTGCACTGGATACTATAGACAGTTATTAAGACAGTGGTAAGTGTGTGTGTGTATCTAAACATATCTAAACACAGAAAAAGAACAGTAAAAATACAGTGTAAAAGATTTTTTTAAAAATATTATACCTATACAGGGCACTTGCCAGGAATGGGGCTTGCAGGGCTAGAAGTTGGTTTGGGTAAATCAATGAGTGAGTGGTGAGTGAATGTGAAGACCCAGGACATTACTGTACACTACTATATAATTTATAAACACTGTACACTTAGGCTACATTATGTTTATTTAAAAGTATTTTTTCTTCAATAGTAGATTAATCTTAGCTTACTGTTATTTTTTGAGTTTAAAAATTTTTTTTTAACTTTTTGACTCTTTCGTAGCAACACTTAGCTTAAAACACAAACACATGGTATACCTGTACAAAAATATTTACTTTCAGCTCGGCACCCATAGCACAGTGGTTGTGGCACCAGTACACCAGAACCCACGTATACCAAGGCTGGTGGGTTCGAACCTAGCCCAGGCCAGCTAAACAACTGCAACAAAATAATAGCTGGGCATTCTGGCGGGCACCTATAGTCCCAACTACTTGGGAGGCTGAGGCAGGAGAATCGCTTAAACCCAAGAGTTTGAGGTTGCTGTGAGCTGTGACGCCACAGCATCTACCAAGGGTGACAACATGAGACTCTGTCTCAAAAAAAAAAAAAAAAATTACTTTCTTTCTATTCTTATTCTATAAACTTTTCTAAATCTTTTTGTTAAAAACTAAGACACAAATACACACATTAGCCTGGACCTACCTAGAGTCAGGATCATTAATATGAATGTGTTCCACTTCCATATTCTGTCCCACTAGAAGGTCTTCAGGGAAATAACATGCATGGAGTTGTCATCTCTTATCATAATGATGCCTTCTTCCAAAATAACTTCCTGAAAGACCTGCCTATGGCTGTTTTACAGTTTACTTTTCTTTTTAATAAGTAGAAATGTGTTCTAAAATAATGGTAAATAATAAATACATAAACCAGTAACATAGTCATTCATTATCAGTATCAAGTATTATGTACTGTACCTAATTATAAAATAATGTATGTGTTAGACTTTTTTAAGACTGGCTGTGCAGTAGATTTTTTACACCAGCATCACCACAAACAAACTCAACAAGTAATGTGTTGCCTTTGACATTACATTAGACAATAGGAAATTCTTGGCTTTGTTATAGTCTTATGAGAACAGTCATATGAGCAGTCTGTCATTGACTGAGGCACTGTTATTCTCTTGGTTGCACTTTCATTTAGGAGCTAGGACAACCAATGTATGGGGCTGTGAAAAAGAAGGCTATGGCTGTGATCCCTTCCATCTTCTCAACTTGGGAGGCTCTGCCGCTGCCCTCTCTCCCTTTGAGCACCAATCTCCCTTATGTTGAGGCCCTCGGTGTGGGTGATTCAGTCCAGATCTCCTTGGCTGTGATATGGAGCCCAAAGATGAATCCATCTTTCAATAGTCAATGACACAAACAAATGAGGTCAGTCTCCTAGCCCCTCTGCCTCACCCAGCAAAACTAGTGCCCACCTGTGAGCTCCTATAGTACCTCGTACATTCTCAACCCTCACTCCTTATTACACCATGTGGCAATTATCTCTTTATTTACATGTGTCTGAGTTTCCCTCTCCACTGTGAGCTCTCAGATGACAAGGAGTTTGTCATGTTCATCTCTTTATCACCAGCATCTGGCAGAAAGAGAGTCCTCTATAAATGTTTGTTGAGTGAGAATGAAAGTTTAGAGATAATTAAAATACAAGGCAGACAGTAGAAAAGGGCTCTAATAGTTATGTAAGGAACATGTATGGGTCAGAGGAAGGGGAGATTAATACCAAATGGAATGTCCAGAAAGGCATTACAGAAGATATGATCTTGATGGACAAGGAATGAATAGGAATTTACCAGCTATGGAAAATAAGCTTGTGATAGGGACATGGAAGTGGAGAGGAGGGTTGGTGAAAGAATATTCCAGGCTGGAAAACCAACCTGAGCATGCAGAGAGTCATGAGTGTACTTGATGCATTAGAAAAACTGAGTCATCGAGTGGCTTAGGTGGGTGTAGTGCATGGAGGAGGTGGGAGGAAGAGGGTTGTTCTCAGAGAATCTTGATGACATGCTAAAGGGTCACAGAGAGTAAAGATAAGTGAAGGACTTGGGATTTTGTTTTGTTTTGTTTTTTAGAGAATGAGCATATCATCTGATGTGGCTAAAAAGGTAGTGAGTAGATGGTCAACTATGTCAAATACTACAGGGATGTCAAATAGAGTAGGCTAAGAAGGACCTTTGGATTTGGTAGTTAAACATTAGTGTCATTGAGAAGAAGTGTCCAAATGGTGATGGAGTAGGGAGCATTGCGTTGGAATGAATGGGAAGACACAAATATAGTCCTTTCAAGAAGTTTGGCTGCAAAGAGAAGAAAGCATTTGGAACAAACCTTGAGAAGAGACAGGATGGCTTAAGGAAGGGTAGAGTTAGGCCAATTTGGCTGAGCCTTAAGGGGTTAAAAGGTTAAAGGATTCAAGCTCCTTGTTTACTGAATGGGTCACATTGTGGGTGTGGGCTTGAGATTTAGGAATCTGGCTGGGTAGTGAGGGTTGGGATAAGTGGGATAGGGGTTTGGCTGAGTGAGGCATGACCCCCTTCTGCCACCTCTTCCTTTTCCTGCCAGAATTGGAGCTGGCCATTAGAATCACGCTTTACGCAGTGATCTTCCTGATGAGCGTTGGAGGAAATGTGCTCATCATTGTGGTCCTGGGACTGAGCCGTCGCCTGAGGACAGTTACCAATGCCTTTCTCCTCTCACTGGCTGTCAGCGACCTCCTGCTGGCTGTGGCTTGCATGCCCTTCACCCTCTTGCCCAATCTCATGGGAACATTCATCTTTGGCACAGTCATCTGCAAGGCAGTTTCCTACCTCATGGGTGAGTGATACAACCACCCCTTTACCCCTCTCTCCTCCTAAGGGATGTAGAGGTCTTTCCCGGTTGAGGGAGAGATGGAGGGAGTCACACAGTGAGCGTATAGTGTACGTTTCTAGATGTTTCTTTTCTCTTCCTTTGCTTAGGGGTGTCTGTGAGTGTGTCTACATTAAGCCTCGTAGCCATCGCCCTGGAACGGTACAGCGCCATCTGCCGACCACTACAGGCGCGCGTGTGGCAGACGCGCTCCCATGCTGCTCGTGTTATCTTGGCCACGTGGCTGCTGTCTGGACTGCTCATGGTGCCCTATCCCGTGTACACTATCGTGCAACCAGTGGGGCCTCATGTGCTGCAGTGTGTGCATCGCTGGCCCAGTGCGCGGGTCCGCCAGACCTGGTGAGGGTGCCCACAACCTATCCTAGCAATTCCCTTCTCCATCTCCATCAGACGCTTACAACCATTCCCCAAAGCCTGCCTCCAGCTGCTCCAAGAACTATTCCGCCAACTCCCATTCCACATCCACCAGCTCCACTACCCTGGGATTCCAATTTAAGGGTCCCTAGCTCTTCCCAGCAGTACCCCCAAATAATACTCCTACCTCAGATATCTAGTCACAGCCATAGAAACACCAACCCTTGGCTCTTATTCCATCGGTGATTAGAGATGGACAGAATTCGCGTGACGGGGCTGTTTATGTTCCGTCTCCAGGTCGGTGTTGCTGCTCTTGCTCTTGTTCTTCGTCCCGGGTGTAGTTATGGCTGTGGCCTATGGGCTTATCTCCCGTGAGCTCTACTTAGGGCTTCGCTTTGACAGTGACAGTGAGAACCAAAGCAGGGTCCGAAGCCAAGGAGGACTGCCAGGCGGGTCTGGACCAGGTGGGCAAAATCCTGGAGAGGCAGAGGTTTGGGAAGGGGCGGGGCCTACTAAAGTGGGTGGGACTGAAGGGAGAGCCAAAAGACAGCCGGAAATGAGTGTAGGGGAAGAAAATGGGAGACTAGTTGGTCAGGTGGAAATTGGGTTGGTGATTGGGAAGACTCTGCCTTCTGTTCTGACTGTCCACTCTGTACTCAGCTCCTGTCCACCAGAACGGGCGTTGCCGGCCTGAGACCAACCTGGCTGGCGAGGACAGTGATGGCTGTTATGTGCAACTTCCACGTTCTCGGCCTGCACTGGAGTTGTCAGCACTGACGGCACCCACTCCTGGGTCAGGACCCGGAACACGGCCCACCCAGGCCAAGCTGCTGGCTAAGAAGCGCGTGGTGCGAATGTTGCTGGTGATCGTTGTGCTCTTTTTCCTGTGTTGGTTGCCAGTGTACAGTGCCAACACATGGCGTGCCTTCGATGGCCCGGGAGCACACCGTGCACTCTCAGGTGCTCCGATCTCCTTCATCCACTTGCTGAGCTATGCCTCGGCATGTGTCAACCCCCTGGTCTACTGCTTCATGCACCGTCGCTTTCGCCAGGCCTGCCTCGAAACATGCGCCCGTTGTCCCCGGCCTCCACGAGCTCGCCCAAGGCCTCTTCCAGACGAGGACCCTCCCACCCCCTCCATTGCTTCCCTGTCCAGGCTAAGCTACACCACTATCAGTACCCTGGGGCCTGGCTGAAGGGTGGAGGGGGAGTGAGGGCTAGGTAGGGTAGATGAAGGCACTGACCCATCCATACATACAAAACACACCAACCACAGCTAACACAAGCTACTGATACCCAACAGCATGGACTAACCCGAATGTACAGGAAAAGGTAGTTTACCTGACACGAAAGAAACAAGATGGAGCCCTAAGCAGGAAAGGAGGCATACTTCTGATATGGGACAGAGCCCCGCCCAGAGAAACATGCACTGACCTTGGACAGATGCAGACAGAGCATTTCTAGCAATGAACTATTTCTATACAGTGGGAACTCCAACAAGGGCTGACCTGCCCCTAACAAACATCATAGAGTAAGGCCACTGATTCCTTTAGGGGCTGTGAAGCCTGGCATAGGACTGAGTCCTGGGATACTCCAGTCTGACCCCAGTTTGACCTTACAATGCTCTTCTTCAACCAGCACTGAAAATACCATCAGGCCTAATCTCACACCTTCCTGACCAGCAGGCTGTGTTGCACTGAAAACTTTCTTCATCCCTTTCCAGTTAAGAACTATGGCTCTGCGCCCTCCTTCCTCACCCAAACTCTTCAAGAAATAATAAATGACTTAGCTTCCTCCTGGACTTTGTTCCTGGACTTTTGGGGGGTAGGCAAGGAGGCAAGGAATTTTATGGTGTTCTGTCTCTCAGATCTCTCCCACTGCTGCCCATTCTTATGTGTATACAACCTCTGCCAAAAAGTTCATGGTCTGAGGTTCAATGTGTATTCTTTCTGGGTTGTCATCCTGAACCTACCCACACTCCACTGTCGTTACAGGGAGTGGGGGTAGGAGGTAGTATATCCATGACACATCATGATTCCTGATCACATTCTCCTAGAGTGGTCCTATTGTTAAGCTACTATATTAATGGATTTTTATTAAAATTTTGATAAAAAGATAAAAGAGTAAGCACTATATAATAAGACCCAGTTTATTCAATGTGTGTTGAAACATTAGGGACCTAGGCTCGGCACCTGTAGCTCAAGTGGCTAAGGCGCCAGCCACATACATCAGAGCTGGCGAGTTTGAATCTAGCCTGGGCCTGCCAAACAACAATGACAACTACAACCAAAAAATAGCCAGGTGTTGTGGTGGGCGCCTGTAGTCCCAGCTACTTGGGGAGGCCCAAGGCAAGAGAATTGCTTAAGCCCAGGAGCTGAAGGTTGTTGTGTACTGTGATGCCACACCACTCTACCCAGGGCAACAGCTTGAGGCTCTGTCTGGGGGGATGGGGAAGCACCTGTGGCTCAATGAGTAGGGCGCCGACCCCATATACCAAGGGTAGCGGGTTCGAATCCAGTCCCGGCCAAACTGCAACAGCAACAACAAAAAAACCCATCAGGGACCATGACAGGTATACAGAAGTTAATTAAAGAGTAGGACCTTTTTCTCATCATCCCCTAAGCCACAACGACAAAGAGGCCTGTGACTGGGAGGGAGCATGGATCTGAGTAAGTGAAATGAGTGAGTGTCTGAGAACTCAGCCTCCCATTTGACTATAAGACTGATCTGGAAACCAGCAACATTACCTCTCCACACAAAGCAGATGAGGAAGACCAGGAACTGAGGATCTCACCAAGGGGACATACATGGATAATCAGAGGCATAACATGGTGGAAGAGGGATGTCTTGACACTTCATTTTGTAACAAACAGGGAAAACTGAGACCCAGAGCAAGACAAATAATCATACTGAGGTAGACACTAACCTGGAGATATGGGATATCCAAGTCTTGGATGGGTGCCCTTTAAAAGAAATTCAAAAATTACAAATACAAAATTGCTAGGACCCTAACCATGAGCTTGGAAAAAACCTATGCAAGTGAGGAGCCCTGAAATTTAAGCCTCATTAGCTTTACAGCCAATGTGCCTCTGAAATCCACCCCCTAATTACCCTGGAGAAAGGCTGGATGGAGCAAAGGACAGTAAGAAGCGAGCATGGGTCTTCTGTTTACCAGGGCTAAAGTTGCTCCCATTCTTCCTTTCTATAGGATTCTGGGCTGCAAGAGGCAGGAGGAAGGAAGAAAAGGAGGGAGAAGGCGTTCCAAGCTGTCAACCTACGACAGCTGGTTAAAAATAGAATCCCAGCTGGTCTAAGCAACTGAAGGCAGATATTGGGCCTTTCTCTCTCATGCCAACTTTTCTGCAGGGTGGGAGTAGGGTTGCCCTTAAGCTCCCCAGCACTCCCCACTGTCCCCTCTGAAGGGATGACAAAGGCTGCCCCACTGTAATGCCCTCCAGCTAGGGCCTTCACTCCAGATGACCACCAGGGGGGAGCAGGGAGCTGGGTGGGGAAAGACTGGGACGGGCCTATGAGCCTGGAGTGAGTGCCTGAATGCAATGGATTTAGCTCAGAACCTAGCACATAGGCCTGGCCCATTTCATATGCTTTCAGCCCTTTAGTTACATAACATTTATGTCTTCATCATCCACCACTATGCTCTATCCAGTTTCCAGGTGTAAGATCTTGGGTTCCTCCCATCTGTTTTCTATTTCTTTTTTAATTCATTTTTTTTTTCTTTCTTTTTTTTTTTTTTTTCTTTTTGATACAGAGTCTGACTCTGTGCCCTGGGTAGAGTGCTGTGGCATCATAGCTCACAGCAACCTCAAACTCTTGGGATTGAGCAATCCTCTTGCCTTAGCCTCACCAGTAACTGGAACTACAGGTGCCAGCTACAATGCCCAGCTAGGTTTTCTACTTTAGTAGAGACAGAATCTCACCCTTGCTCAGGCTGTTCTCAAAATTCTAAACTCAAGCAGTCGACCTACCTCAGCCTGCCAGAGTAAGCCAGCATGTCTAGCTTATTTTCCATTTCTTGAATTCTAACAAAACATATTAGGTCCAGATTGGATGCCACTGACACCATGAAGTCCTTCGGAGTTACTCCAGCGAAGCTTGTATGCTCATGCAGCACTTTGCTTTCTCTCTTCCATCAAACTTGTCTGTGCTCCAGCCTGATTTCTCCCATTTGGCTGGGAACAGCATGATGTAGTAGGAAGATGACAGAGCCTGGTTGGGTGATTGGCGGGGGGAGGATTGTGTAATCTAATGTTTCCTGGTGCTCTATGACCAGCATTTTGTGTATACTGATCCATTGCATTCTCAGAACACATTTATAGAACATTTCCCTTCATTCAACAGATGAGGAAAGGGAAGCAAAGCAAGCTTAACGGGAGTTATAACAGCTCTGACAGCCAGAGAAGAGCCTACAACGAAGCTTGGAAATCTAACTTGAAAGCTTTTTCTTTTTTCATTATACTATGTTCCCTTCTTTCCAGTCTTGAAGAGCTTTCCAGTCCTGCTCCTTCCTTTAAAAAGTCACGTGATTTTACGCAAGTTATCTCAGTGAGTTTCGGTCTCAGCTGTAAAATAAGAATAATTATTTTAATCTCATACTGCCATGTTGAAAATTAAGTAAAACAAGGCTCATTAAGTGCTTCTTGCTGTACCAAGCACATAGCATGAGAAGGATTTGATTTGAGGTTGCAACAACGCCAGGAAAAAATATCCTCTGCAGACAGAGGGGTCTACCATAACTAACAGGGACAGAACTCTGGGTTCAAGGGGAGGCTTAGGGCCTATTATAGGACATTAGAAAGTAGTGAAGTAAGAATTTGAACCCAGGTCTGCCTGATCCCAAGGCCCGTGCTCTCTTTTCAATACACATCCTGACTCTGACTTTCCAGAGGGATCATTCAGGGATGGAGAGGAACAAACCAGTTGGGAGCAATTTAGAATCACTCAAGACTCTTCCCAGGGCTCAAAGCCAAAGAACAAATGTTAAATCTATAGCTCTGCAGACTTGGACCCTTGCTCAAGCCCCAGGTACAGGGTTCACATCCCTGCAGGGAAGATCCTGGAGATGACCTTCACAAAACAAGAAGGGGAGAAGCTGTCCTCAAAATCTCACCTTCCAAGAAAGTAGATTTCATGGCTAAGTCTCAGAAACTCTGGGGCAAACCAGACAAAGGGAGGCGTCACGACAAACATGCACAAGGTAGACCTTAGGCAGAAGTTGGCTCCTGTCATAGACATCTCCAGCCAGAGTCTTGGATGACCACACACTCTGGTTAGTCAGGTTGACTGGTGAGGAGCAAGGGACACTTTATGGAAAAACTTTCTTCCTTCTTGTTATCCTGCCCAGCAGGGGAGGATAGGATGGGGGAGTGGCAGATAGAGAAGGAACAAAAGTAGAAGCTACTGGGAAGAAAGTAGGCCCGTCTGGGGTCTAAGCTTTGTTGCTGAGACACAATGCCTAGAGATGGGGCCTTCCTGGAAACCATAGCCCTTATTGCAGATTGCAGCCTGGTCCTTTGGCTGCTTCCTACTCTGAGCCTCATTCACTGCCTCTCAACCTCAGGAGGCACTTGGTCAGCCAGACTCTCAGTTCATCACTAGCAATGTGCACAAAGATTAATACCTCCCTCTGGATAGGGCCTAGTCTTTTGGTGTCGCCACAGCTTGGGTGGGAAATAGTTAACCAATTCTGCCCAATGGAGAAGCACTTTGTCCTAATTAAACAGGTTTGGGCACCAGAACCCTCACGAGGCATACAAGTAGTAAGAGATTAGACATGGAGGGCTCTTGAGAGGAATGCAAATGATAAAACTGATTTGAGTGATAAGGCTGTCCAATTTCCCAGGGTGAAGCAAGCAGGCTTTCGGCAATGTGGGAGAGGCAGAAACCTGAGACATTCCCTGCCAGGATATATGATCCCAACTAAGGTTCAAGAAACAGGATTATAACATTGAATGTGGGAGGGCAGGGCAGGTATAAAGCCTCTGCCTAGATGGGGGCAGAGCCTTCCAGGTAGAACCCAGCTTGTGGGCAGGGAAAAGAAACCCTTTCTTGCCTCAAACCAGAGATGACTCCCTGATCCTTCCAAAGTTAGCAGTATCAGCCTTCCCTGAAATAATGGAGGACATTAAAAATAGTAATCAAGTTAAAGAATATTTTAATGAATATCTTAAAAATAAGAATCAATGTAAACAATCAGGGAATTTGAATATCAGTCCCCCCACGCTGCCTAGATGTGTGTACCTATAAGTCTGGAAAAGGCAAGGTTAAGAGTAGTGACATGGTTGAGGCAGGACAAGTCTGACTTTAAGCATGGAACTTTTAGTTACTGCATCCAGAGAGATGCAGAGCCCTCATATATATCAGAGAATAATTGCACCCACCAACTTGGAATGGTAATGCAGGTCAAACCAGAACTAGACAGTAAAAGTGAAAGTCTGGCCAAAGGAGACAAATACACAGCTATAGTATACGGAGTGAATACCAGCGCCCATGTATAAACACCAATCTGGTTTGCAGAAGGATCTGGTATTAGTCAACTTTGGTACCATTTTACTAACTATGGAAAGACTAACCCTAACTGGTTATTTTTCCTTTGTTAGCCTTAGTTTCCTCATCTACCAGTATCTCTCACCTGCATATATTTCATGGCTTCCTATGTAGTTGTGAAGATTACATGAGATGGAACAGCTGTCTCCACTGGAAATATGAGCTCAGTAAAATGTTAGAGACCTTAGCATTGAAACAGTTCTAGAACCCACCTCTGTGTAATCAAAAGTAAAAATGATAGTGACGACCCACCATAGAAGATGATGGCTTAACTTTCAGTTCTAACACCAGACCACCAGACACACATTCCTATTCCCCCTTTCCTTCCAATATAATTATGTCATACTTTTGTTTTGTAATGTGATAACCCAGCTCCAAGAAGATTACTAATCCCATTCTCTTACCTCTTTATATTCATGCTCCCATGTAGTTCCATCCCACTTAAAATACAGCTGACCTATATAACCAATAAAATATTCAAATGTTTCATAAAGATATGATTTAGGCAGCCAAGGTGGCTCATGCCTGTAATCCTAGCACCTAGGAGGCCAAAGCAAGAGGATTGCTGAACTCAGAAGTTTGAGACCAGCCTGAGCAAGAGCAAGACCCAGTCTCTACTAAAAATAGAAAAATTATTCAGGTGTCATAAAGCGTGCCTGTAGTCCTGTCTACTTTGGAGGCTGAGGCAGACGGATTGCTTGAGACAGGAGTTTGAGATTGCAGTGAGCTATGATGGTGCCACTGCACTCTACCCAGGGCCACAGAATGAGACTCTACCACAAAAAACAAAATTAAAAAAAGACAGGATCTAACCCTATACTTGTACAATTTGGCCTCACTCACCTTACCCTTAACCCCACTCCTATTATATCCTGTCTTTAACATCTTGATACTTTATCATATATTGTTTACATTGATTCTGATTTTTAAGATAATCATTAAAATACTCTTTAACTTGATAACTGTTTTTTAATGTCCATTAAATTGTTCCTCCAAGGCAAGCATCTCACTTACTTTGCTTTAGTCCCAATGCTAACAAATTCTACCAGCTTTTTGAGAAAGGATGCATGAAAGGTAAGTTTTTAATACTTTGCATGTCTGAATATGTCGAATTCTACCCTCACACTGGATTCATAGTTTGTCTGGGTATAGAATTCTACTTTGGAATTTTTTCCCAATATTATGAAGATGCTATTCTAGTGAGATCCAGAAATATTTGACTTCTGAGTTAAGCAAAAGCTTAACTTAATGACTAGTATGCCTTCGTTGTCAATTTTGAAATTTTGTTCGTTATATATGTACAAGTTAGCCCTATTCAAAATAGTATGGACTAGTTTAACAGTGGAAGACTAAAAGCTTATGGGAAGTTCTGAGCAGTGAATGGAGCTTGTCAACTTGCAAGTTCATTATAGGGTGATCTGCATTTGGAAGCCAGTAGGAGAAGCACCCTGAGGAGTGGGGTTGGCTGGCCAAACCTTTAATGTATATATGGACACATAAGCCTCCAGTTGGCTTATGGTATCCCTGCTTTCAACTGTGCCTGAAGGACACTCTATTTTACCTTCTCCAGACAGGAGATCATCAGTCTTTTGTCTATGAAGAGGAACAGTAGATTTTGGAAGGGGTTCTAGAAATCTACCTTCTCAACAACTTTCAAGCAATTGTTTATTTTTTCCCTCCACTTCCAGAGATATTTTAAACCACCAATTCCTAGGCCTCTTGAGAGTTCTATTGTTTAATCATGGCAATTCCTTCATCACAGTATTAGGATTCTGCCTACAAAGTCACTAGCCACCTGTCCATCTATTTCTCAGTTTCTAAAATTTTGTATATCTCCTCTTTTTCTTACCTTCTTGGAGGATTTATACCTCTAAAAAAGGATCCCTTTTTTAGGGGATCCAGGCAATCTGCAGCATGGTGTCAGAAGGGATACCAAGCATGGGCAAGAAGGACATGTAACATATTTTGGCCTAGGATATACAAGGAATTTCTAGTCCCCAATTTCCTTTCACTTTCACCCCTATTGAAAATAAATGCATTAAGAGAGGAAAAAAACCCTTCACTATGGGAGGTTTTAGTGGAATATAAGAAGAGAGCAAAATTTTTTTTGCTGTGTTCAAGGTGCCGCCTTTACTGGGAAGTACTCCAGGCCTCTGCTTAGTTTTTGATTGAATTGTAGAGTACTGGGTGGGCTGCTTTGGAAGTTAAAAGTTTAGGCCCTTAAGGGAGCTGATTGGGTGCTCACAGAGCACAATTTCACTATTGGTAGCTCAGTGTATCCTTCAAATAACCCTTATAATTATAACAATTAAAATTTAACAACTACAAAACACAATTATGAAAGCAGTTACTTTATATAGAGAGCATGGACAACATGGCCACATCTTTGTACAATAAAAGATGATACTGCAGATGGACACTGGGTTTGCCTGCCTGGTCCTTGCCTTCTGGTAAGTTGTCTTTAGGGCAGGACCTAAAGGAAAGACCTACCCAAGCTGGCTCAGTAGATGATGCAAAGATGCCACGATAGGTTGCCTTTCCTTGGCAAGCCCCAGGAAAGGCTGGGTGTGCACCTTCCCAGGTGCTGTGGCCCAGCCCTCACCTCACCTCACCTCCATGCGCCTGGAGCTAAGAGATGCCTACAGCTCTGCTCTCCAAGGCCTGATGGTAAGAAGGGAGCAACACAGAAACCATAAGGCCAGCACCACTGAGAGGAGGAAGACAGGCTGTGGCACAGGAGAGCAGCAATCTGAAAGGAGCATTCCAGACTGGGAGGCAGGAGAGAGGGAGGAGGAAGACTACCTAGATCAGGAGCAGGAAGGGCTGGGGAGAAGTCACACAGGTGAAAGGGACAAAGGGGGAGTAATGACAGCAGCCAGGCTGAGAGAGAGGGGTGATTTGAGTGAGAGGATGCACAGGGAGAAGGTAAGAGATGAGCAAGGAGGAGAAAGGGGAAAATGAAATAGAGGATGAAATTTATCTTGGGGGAAAAGAAAGGACTTTGGAGGAAAGCCAGTGTGCTCACTTACTTCAGCAGGGAGGGCCCTTTCCAGGGACAGGAAAGACACATGTTGCTGTGAAGCCCAGAAGTTGCTGCCTGGGTAAGCTTGATTCTAACATGTTCTGGGACTAGGCAGGGCTCTCACTCAGCAGGACCCCCAGACACTATTGTAACTGTTAGGTTGCCTACAAATCTTGCAAACACAAATAACTATGATAATCCTTCCTCCTGGTCTGTAATAGTTAACCCTTTCAAAGTGTTTTCCCTAGTTCTAATCCAGTCCCTGCAATACTGGGAACATGATGGGATGGTCTCATTATCCCCACTTTACAGGGGAAGAAATGACTTTCCCAGAGTCACAGATCAAGTAAATGGCTGAATAGACGCAACAGTTTGGTTGTGATCTTATTAAAACCAGTGTTGGCTTGTCTAGAGGATAAATGATTATAGCAGGATGTGACTCAATGACAAGAAGTAACACACAGGTGATGAGTAGCTGAACCCACAAAAAATGTCCCCCCCACACACAAAAAAATTCCTTCTTTAGCCACAAAGCCCAGAAAGGCAGGTATTCCTCACCCTGGGCCTCAGGTCTCCAGGTCACTCTGGCAGAGTTGTCCAACCTGTGCTCCACAGGCCACAGGCTGATTTTGTGAAGAGTTTTCTTGCTTATCTGTGGTGTTGGGTATCATGAAAGTATGCACGGACCTTTTTTGTGCTAATCAGCTTTCGTTAGTGTTTGTGTATTTACTATGTGCACTAAGACAACTCTTATTCTTCCCATGTGCAGCAGAGAAAAAGAAAAGTTTGGACACCCCTGTAGCATCACTGTGAGACCTAAGTGCAGAGCCCTATATCAGGCATACCATTACTGAAAACAATTATCAATTTAGTAATTGGGAGCCATAAAGGGCTCACTTATGGCTTGGTGATGTCAGGTAGCTCAGGTGTAATTATTGCTCCTTTATTCGTCAGGAGAGGGGCAGTCTTTCAGCCCTCTATCTTATCTCAGACTGACTTGCCTCCATCCTTATTATTTCATACTGTGGTTAACCTTTTCTGCTGATTGGTATACAGAACTCATATAACTTAGGTGGTCATTTAATCTATTGACGCTAAATCTCAGGGAAGATCCGGGAACTTTGGATTGGCGGCTAGGAGCAAGCAACCAGAAGGTCTTGGGGAAGAGTTTTCCAGGCACATGGAATAGGGATGGAAAGCTTCTAGGACAGGAATGATTTTTAGCAAGTTCAGGAAACAGAGGTCCTTGCAAGGCTGAAACACAAGGCGCAGGGGAAAAGTGCCCAATATGAAGTCCAAGAGAAAAGCAGGGTTCAACCACAGGGGTCTTGCAGGCTGGAATGTGAAATCTAGGCACAGACAGCCTGCTGGAAGAGATAGTAATGTCCCCTTTGGACTCCCCAATTTAATTATGCAGACAGCAGAGGAGATGAGACTGGGGAAATTCATTTCAACCTAGCTGAGCTGCCTAAATGAAGAAGGCTGGTAGGAATGAAGTGGGGTGATAGGAAGGGAACACAGACCACCAGCTTATAACACAGTGAGCAAGTGGCCTAAAGAACTTTATTAAGAGGCACACCAACTTCTCAAACTCAGAACATGGAGGTGGTTTGCAACACAAACCCTATTCAAAGCTGCAACCTGTCTTCAGTGACTCCTCTAGAGGATTCCTCTGATGATGAAGATGTACCTTCCCATTGTCCTCTCTATAAAAATGGGAAACCTTTTTGTCCCATGATCGCGTTAAGGTACACAACTATGATTTAATAATAAAAAAAATGGGAAACCTTTTATTTTATTGGTGGCAGTATGTGGAATTTTATTACTCACTAGCTCAAGATTTGTCCCCTAAAAATTTACAAGTAGAATATATATATTCTATATAAATATATATTTCTCTTTCTCTCTCTCTACATAATATATATATACTCACACACATATATATGGTTTTAACAAGATGGTGCAATGGTACATATGGTTACAATAGAGGATAAAGTCCTAAGAGGCAAAAAAAAAAAAAAAGATACTGGAAGGTAAAACCACACTATAGATCCAGAGTCTTTATGAGTTTGTATACAACTCTGACCTGAATTTAAGACTTTAAAGAAAAATGAAAGTGATGATTGTTTTTAAAGGGCTTATTTTCAAATTATCCCCTTCTGTATGGTGTTTCCGTACTGTGGCCACCTTAGACAAAGCCAACATCATCTCTCATTTAGATTATTACAATAACTAACTTATCTTTCTCCTCCTATGCTTACATCCTCACAGGCTATTCCCCAAAAAGCAGCCTGAGTGAATCTTCTGAAAACTTCTAACCAGGTTTCAGAATGTTTAAAGTCCTAAAATCAATACTTCTTTTTCCCAGTAATTGCAGACCAGGTAATTTGGATCAATCCTCCTGTTGAAAATGACTTCAAAAATAAAAACTAGGCAAAGCGTAAGAAACATTTCCTTAAAATCAGTCAAGAGATGACAAAACAATAAGGAAATATATCAAAAATTAAAGAGAAAACTTAGAATGTAAAGAAGGCAAGCGGGCCATACAGGCGCTTGTATATTCCCCCAATTCTAATCTTTGTTTTGACAGCACCACTGATCTCAGAAGCAAAGTAAGTACCGTACATTCCTGTATATAATACGCACCCACGTTTTTGACCCAAACTTCCAAGGGAAAAAAATCCTTCTTTTTAATAGAAATTGTTGTTTACATTTAGATATTTGTTTTTTGTATTATAAGGGAATTTTAATATTTATTTTTTACCACATAGTATAAGAAATTTTATGTAACAAAAAAATTGTAAAATATAAGAACAGGTACAAGTTACAAGAAATTGTATGTATTGGTAACAAATAGTACTACACATGTATAATGTACATCCTTATTTTTCCCTCCAAAATGTGGGGAAAAGATGCACATTGTAAATAGAAAAATATAGTAGTCTAGTAAGAGAGTGTGGGGGACAGGCTCTAAGTTCTCCTGCCCTAGGTGTGGGGGAAGGGACCAGTGAGTATGACAAAATAATGCGATGTCACTCCCAAGATGGTTATGTTGTAAAAGACTAGGTCTTGTTAACAGACACAGTCTCTTTCCATTGCTAGCTTTGAAGAAGTAAACAGTCATAAAGTAAGTGATGTTGTTAGAGAAGCCCACATGGCAAGAAACTCAGGGAAGCTTTTAGCAAGGGATTAAAGCTCCAGATTCAATAAACCCTATGAATCTGAGCAAATACAAAGAAATACACAGCTGGAGCCATCAGAATGAAACTGTAGAAAACCAGGAAAAAGAGAAAAGCTTACAAGCTGCTAGAGAAAAGATAGATAATGTTTTAAAGAAAATAAATGGTACCTGGGAATACTCAATAGATATTTGTTGAATGAATAAATAATCACTACATTTGGGCTTTTTCTGCTTACTCACCCCGTGACTTGTGTCACTTGACCTCCTTGACAGTCAATCTCTTAAACTGCAAATTGCAGCTAAAAAGCCTGCTTTATAAGGACAATTGTGAGGATTACATTTGTATTGGATTATACCTAAAGCACCTAAATATTCCCTGGTATGTAGGCTCAGCGCCTGTGGCTCAAGCGGCTAAGGTGCCAGCCACACACACTTGAGCTGGTGGGTTCGAATCCAGCCTGGCCCATCAAACAACAATGACAGCTGCAACCAAAAAAAAAAAAAAAAAAAATAGCTGGGCATTTTAGCAGGCAACTGTAATCCCAGCTACTTGTGAGGCAGAGGCAGGAGAATCGCTTGAGCCCAGGAGTTGGAGGTTGCTGTGAGCTATGATGCCACAGCACTCTACCCAGGTTGACAGTTTAAGGCTCTGTCTCAAAAAAAAAAAAATCCCTGGTACATATTAGGCACTCTTGATTTTGCAGATTCTCTTTCAAACTTGGGCTTCTGTTCTGTTCTATGCAAATTTACTCACTAATCTAGGTTTCCAGCCCAGGCTTTCTTCCCAGCTCCAAACATCCATCTTGAAATACTTCACATATCTAAAACATATTTGCTTCCATTATAAAAGGCAGGAAGCTGCAGAAAAAAACGCAATCCTATTGCAATAACACCTGCTCCACCACAGAGGGAAAAATGGTCAGTGAATAAACATCTAGCTTAGGGTGCACCTGATAATTCTCTGACCTAAAATGTACTCAGCCTTATTTTCAAAAGTTTCACCTTGATAAAAATTAACTGGGACATTTGTTAGTAATAACAAGTTTTACTTTTTGGTTCTTTTCTCCTGGATAATTTGATTCTTTAGGGTTAGGGCAAAACTCAGGAATCTGATGTTTTAAGAAACATTCAGGTGACTCTTCATGGAATATTGAGAACATTAGGAAGTGAGAATTACTAAATTGGCCAAGCCACTGATAAATTTGAGTGGACAAATATTTCTCCCTATAGGAAAGGAGAGGAGAAACTTCAGGCAAGAAGCTACGTCTGTGAAAATGGATGTAACATGGTCCATGTCTAGACAGGCTCACTTAAACCTTTGGAAGATACAGGTGAAATATTTTAAGGCAAGCGAACTATGCTGAACTTGAATGAGCAATGATGAGCAAAATAGGGGGTTGGATTGTGGGGGGTGGAATCTGAGAAAACTCTATGAAGGAAGTACCCTCTGACCTAGTCTGCTCTCTAGAGCTCTAGAATTCTTTTCGGTACATATGAAATGAAAAGAAAGCGGAATTCTAGGAAATGGAAAGTAGTATTGAGCAAAAGAAAAAAGGTAGGAAATGCCAGAGTTGGTTTGAATAAAAGCAAAAAAATTGAGCTATTTCTTCCATACTCACAGGGAAAATGCTGTGCTAAGAGGATGGAAATGAGTAGACAGTTTGAAAACCGACTGCTGAGGTCTGATCAAATTAGGGGAGCGAATGGGTAGAAAGAGGGAACAGAAACCTGAAAAATCTACTTTGAAACCAGAAGACCCTGAGACAGAGATGCCCAAGATTAGTTTCTGCCTTAGGATGCCCCATACCCACACTTTCAAGGGTCACTTTCTGACTCCATAGCTGACCAGCAAATTCTGAGACTTTGCCCCCAAATGCCAAAATTCTCTGCTAATCTACCCTAATAATAAGTAGAGACCCTGTGATTCTCCTGAAACTTTGAACACTTCCCTGTCTACTGATCCAGCATCTTCCATTTGTTCAAAAGTCCTATTCTTTCCTACATCAGGAACAATGTTTTATTTATTAGCAATTTCTTCTGCCCAAAATGTTTTCCCCTCCTCCTCATTTGACAAACTTGTTATACTCATCTGTCAGGTCTCTGTATAAATATTTCTTACTAAATTCTTTCTACTCCTTTAGTCTAAATTGTCCTCCACCCATTAGGTTTTATATAACCTTTTCATTTTTCATCATAGCATGTACAATATATAACACTACACACATATTTTTATTTGTGGCTCTCTCCCTTCCCACACAAAGCTCTGTGATCTGTGTCCCTCTCCACTCTTTACTCAGTATGTAGCCCAGAGCTCGCTCTCATTATTAATATTTGTTTTTAAAGAGAACTTCAAATAGCTAGGAGAAGGATATTGAATATTCCCAACACAAACAAATGATAAATGTGAGATGATGAATGTGCTAATTACCCTAATCTGAATACTATACATACATGTATTGAAACATCATTGTATATCCCTTAAATACATGTAGTTATTATGTATCGATTAAAAAGAAAAAGCAAACAAAAAAAAAAAGAAGAAGAAGAGGAAAGTCTGATGATCACGGCTTTAGCACAGCCCCTTCTCCAGAATGCTCAGCATTTTCAAGACCTCCTCACTGTGTGCTGAATTCAAATCCCAGTGTCCTGGCTGTGCTGCATCACTATTCACTAGCTGTGTTGCACTGGATGAATGAATCATTATACTGCTTAAATTGCAGTTTCCTTTTCCTGTTAAACTGAAGTGGTAATAATAGTTTCTATCTTCTAGGATTGTTAAAAGGATTATGAGAGAATCCAATTGTAAAACATCTAATAGAGTCGCTGGAAAATAGTGATTGATAAAGATTAGCTGCCATTATTGTGTTATTAATAACTGATGACCTCTAAGATTCTAACTATTTGGCTTTATTTCCACAAGCAAGCCCTCATTTAATTATCATATATAAAGAGTTCTTATAAATTAATAAGAAAATACAACCACAATAGGAAAATGGGCAGATGTTATAAATGTGCAAATTTACAGAAAGAAATATGTTCTAAAATGTTTAATATATATCATCTGAGTAGAGAGAAGGAGAGATAAGGACATAGTCTGGATCTCAGATACTCCCATAATTTCCCTCTTAGAATTCTTCCCACTAGTGTTGGAGAAGAAGGAAAAGCAAAAAGACAAGTGTCCCCTGTCATTGGTCAGGTGATACTGTGCTCCCTTCTCTGTGAACAGTTACCATTTCTCTGATTAACACAGACTGGCATGGTGGCCTCTCTGAGGCAGGTGTCCAGATACTGACTCTCCTGGAGCACACATGCAGTTCGTTGGAGATCACATATTTTTCTGATTGCTACCATGACCCTTAAAATCCTCCCTACCAGAAGTTTATTCCTAGGAATCCCCAATGACATTTCATGTACATTCTCCACAAGCTCCCTAGAAGCTTTTGCCATTGTTTTCTTTGTTCTACTCCTTGTCATACTTCTACTGTCCTAGGACACTACTGTCATTGTCATCAGGTTTTCACTACATTGGAGCCATGATGTTTTCCTCTAAATGTAGAGACAACACCCCATCCCACACCCCTAGCACACAGACACTGCACCACAGAGATTCAAGATAAGTAGGGTGGGGCAGCTCCTGTGACGGGATTCTACAATGGACTTCTGTAAGGTGATTTGGTTGCTGAAGAACATAAAGGAAATGGTCCTAGAACATGACTGTGGAAGAGCACTGGGGCTTACAATCGTCTATTCTACCTTCATTCCATTTTTCTTTCTTTTTCCACTTTTTCTTCAATTTAATCCCTTCCTAAAAGTATGATCCAGTAGGGTGGTCCCCTGGGAGGTGATTACAAATGAAGGATGTCAGGCCTTCATTTATAGAAGGATGTCTTCTAAATCAGAACCTGCACATTAATAAGATTCCCCACATAGGATGGTTTCATGAGTGTATTCATGTCAAAATCTATCAAATTGTACACTTTATATAGGTATAGTTTATTGCATGTCAAACACCAATAAAGCTTTTTTTTTAGTCTTAGCAAATTAACAACAAAAAAAAAAGATTCCCCATATAATTCCTATGCACATTATAGTTTGAGAAGTACTGATACATAGGACAGAACTTTGACATTCTCCCACCCTAGTTAATCTTATTCAAGCTCATTTTCAGTGACCACAGCTGCACCTATGTGCCCACATTCTTCATTTTCAACAAGGACTCTTTGGCTGTTGAACTGGTTGGCCCAGGGATTCCATTTGAACAGCCTCACATCTATTCATTTGGAAGGAATGTTGATGTCATATGTGCCAGTAACTCCATGTGCCCTCTTCTTGGAATATGTTTTAAGATATTTCAGTATATTTCAGAGGGGAAAATGATTATAATATATCTACTTTGTAAACAAATGCATATATTCACTGTGCTTAGAAATAAAAGACACAGCTTACATTGAAATCATGCGTGCACATAGTCCTTGAAGATAATTCTCTCCTCATCTTGTAACTTGTATCAAAGATAAGTTTAAGGACATTTAATACTCTCAGCAGAGAAGTGGAGAAGAGCTCTACCTGGTGTCCACTTGCCACTCCAAGGTGCAGAGTCTCTAGGTTTCTCTCAGATCTTTGTCATGCTTCCTGGGATGTATAAGTCTCACAAAATACAAAGAATGGCCTTTTAAGTTTTTAGAATTCCTTGCATCTCTTATCCAGTTTTGAGAGGTCAAAGACCAAAAATAAAAGATTATTCCAAAATGTAAAACTAAAGGAAACAAATTCCGATTCTGTGTGGGCAATGTTGGCCTTTATTTCCACATGGGTGCGAGTGAGCTGAGCTTGAGAAGGAAATCAGCAAGTGGGTTAAGGTGGATGGGGATTTTAAAGAGTTGGAAGGGTGGAGATTGGAACATTTCTTCTTGCTTGTGTGGGATGTTCTATTTGGGCAGGTCGATTATGTTTGGACAGGTCCCTCCATTTGACTCTGGCAAGTTTGATTTCTCCATAATTTTGACTAGTTGGATAAGTCAATATTGGTTTTTGGTTTTCCCTCCTCTAATAATCACATACCTGTAGAACTTTCTGCCTTATGAATCCTATGGAATATTTAAAATTTTAAATCAACATTAAAAGACCCTCTTTTTAAAATAAAAATCATAAAATTATTTTCTGGCTTGACTGTAGTGCCCTTTGCGTTTGATAAGTTTCTTAGAGTCTGTAGAGTGTTTTCCTGGTTTGCCTATCTTTGATAGAAGTTTCTGATGTCCTATAGAACTATTTTAGGGGAAAGAGAGGCTGCTACTTTGGAGCAAACTTGTGTAACCATTATGTTAAAAGTGTGATCTGTGGTTTGAATGCATGTGTTAGAAACTTAATTACCATTATAACAATATTAAGAGGTGGGATATTTATGAGGTGATTAGGCCATGAGGGCTCTGCCTTTGTGAATGGATTAATGCCATTATTGTAGGAGTGTGTTTGTTATCACAGGCGTTAGTTCCCTCTAAAAGGAAAAGTCAGTCCCCCTCTTGCTCTCTGTTGTGCTCACCCCCTCACTTTACCCTTCTGCCAGAGGCTGACACAGCAAGAGGGCTTAGCTTGATCTTGAACTTCCCAGCCTCCAGAAATGTGAGCCAATACATTTCTGTTCATTGTAAAGAACCTAGGCCACAGTGTTCTGTTATAGCAGCACAGAACAGACTAAAACAGATAGTATTTGATAGGGTGTAATTATAAAACCACTTTATTTTTCCCTGCTCCCTCTCCACACGGGCTAGTTTCTTCTCTGCACCTTAAGGAAACCTCAGGTTGGATGGATGAGGTTTTTCCAGATACTCTTAGAAAAATATAAAAGTCCTTCAGTCATTTTTAGTCCTAAAACAGTTTTACATCCACAGCTGAAATGTCCAGTCTCATATAGTAGACAAAACCTCAGAACTTTATTTCAGGAAAGTATTTTTGCTTCTCTCCTTCCCCAGCCAAGGTTGATTCAGGCTGGTGAATCCTGGGGTGAGGAGGGGAAGATCAGGGTCCCAGGGCAATAGAAGTTGGGAAGGCTGGCTTCTGTGTTTTCCCACCTACTGCTTCCCCTTATTCTCCTCCACTCGCTCTTAGGGTGTATATCCTACAGAGTTTGGGGTGCAGGTGGGAGAAGGAAAGAGGAAGAGCAGGAAAGGCCTTACTTTAGGGGTACTGCAGCGCTTGGTGGTGGTGCTCCATATCTTGGTGATCTTCAGTATGGACTTCTCCCATGTGGGGTCCTGGAGATGGCACTACTGAACACATGGGACTGTAACAGCTCCCCTGATGCCCACTTGCTCCACTGGCTCCTGCACTAGCCCCCTATTGCCTAGAGGCCTCTAGCAGGAAGCCCATTTAGGTAGGGCCTCCTCCAAAACAACCTTCATGCTTTTTTTCTTTCTTCCCTCATCTGGTTTACAGAAAATACACTCTCCATTTCTATTTCTAATAGTGCATACACTTCTCTCCATTCCACCACCAGTCCCAGCCACAGCCTTTGCCTTTAGACTTCTCCCACATGAGTCAAATGCCTGTCACGTAGGCCACCTCAATCCTAAGGGACACCATTTTCCAGCTGATTGGGATAAAGAGGAGCTCACCTTCTCCCAACCATACCCCAGAGTAAGGAGGTGGGGGGGGGGGAAATGCCACAGTACCTCAAGTGTTTTTCCCAGAGTCCCTCTTAAGTTGTTCAATCTGAAACCATAAGGTATTGAGAGGCAATATTCATCTAAAGTTCACAGAACCTTTGCTGGTCCTACATAGGCAGTAGAGCACCCACCTTGAAGTTAGGGGGCTTGCCACACACTGTTTTTCCCTTTATTTCCGGGCTTTAGCCACATTCAGGACGGAGGGAGTCTATTTTAACATCATGGCATGCTTTCAAGCTCCACACTGCACCCATAAAGTTTGATTTTAAACCACCAGAGGAGAAAGGAGTATCTCCATCTTTACTAAGCACTATTTTAGGCACGTAAATGGTAGACCACTTTCTTTTTTTCTTTCTGTCCTTATTAACAGTTTATTACGGTATATTTTTGTGAAGATTTCTCTTTTTCTTTTTTTAACCATCGAGAAATGAAATTGGGCAATTCACTGTGACTCTGAGTCAAAAAGAATTTTTATATAGGGGCTTAAAAGCAACCTGTTGTTTTTCTTGTTGAAAGCAGTTTAAGGAAATGCTTTTAGATCTGTGGGTGTTTTCTTTTTACATTGGAAACTGAAGTTGGGGAGATTTAAAACAAATTCAAGTTTTAAAAAATCACTTTTAGCTTCTCACATTGAGATTTCAAAAACATGAGAGGAGGACTGACTTTTTTTTCCATTGTGTGGTCTAACTGGTGATATTGTGTGTGTGTGTGTGTGTGTGTGTGTGTGTGTGTGTGTGTGTGTGTGTGGTGTGGAGGCTGCCTGGTCAGATTGGATGAGGTCTCTGGGGCAGGTTGGAGCAGAGAAAGGTCATATGAGTAATCTGCAATATCTGGGATAACTGGATTGGACGCAGATCCAACAGGGCCATATTTTTCTAGCATCAGAAGTGGCATCAGGATCTCAACCTCAATGATAATCTGATGTAGAGAAAAATGTAACTTTCAATAAAATTATGCAGTTTTTGATAGCCTACTCCTTCCTATTATCTGATTCTGATTCCATGGGAGCTCTTTTACAAGATAAAAACCATGCAAAACAGCATTCTTCCTCCTTCTCCCCTAAAAAGAATTTAGGCTCAATTTATTCATGTATCTCTGCTATTTTTCTAATTTTAATTTTTCTCTCTACTAATTATGTGTTTTGGTTTTGGTTCATTTATAGTCAGTAATTGTTAGTGGCAGCAATGACTGATAATTAAGTTTGATGGTCTGACCGTTTGGTGATCTCTATTGTGAGCTAAAATAAAATCTTAAGCCCCCAGTTGACCAGATGTTGGCCATGGGACCCCCAGAAATACCCCTCTAAAGCTGAGTTGCTGGCCATTAGAAGGGAGGTCAGACATGTCTCAACACTCCCTTCTCCCTTCTTGGTGATACCCTTCGTAATTCATTAACAGCCTAAAGGCCATACAACCTTTTCAGGTCATTAATTTACTTCAGTCTGACACTCGCCCAACTGAATTGTTTTGGCTGTCTAAGTCATCACTGTACTTAACAGATCATTTGAGTCTATGTCCTGCTTATATCCAGTGGCTTGTCTCTGATAAACAGACTTCCTCACTTTAATGCAAAATATTTCAAGCCTTTAGACAAAGCTCCATATCTTTAATCAATTATAAATCAAAGAATCTTTAAACCCACCTGTGACTTATAAGACTTCCCCTTTTCTGATCAAACCAATGTATACTCTCCACATATTGACTTGGGGTCTTACATGTAGTTCTTGTCTCCGTGAATGTGTAAAACCAAACTGTAGGCTCAGCGCCTGTGGCTCAAGTGGCTAAGGCACCAGCCACATACAACTGAACAGGCAGGTTCAAATCCAGCCTGGGCCCACCAAACAATAATGAAGGCTGCAACCAAAAAAATAGTAGGGTGTTGTGGCAGGTACCTGTAGTCCCACCTACTTGGGAGGCAGAGGCAGGAGAATCACTTGAGCCCAGGAGTTAGAGGTTGCTCTGAGCTGTGATGCCACAGCATCCTACCCAGGTTGATAGCTTGAGGCTCTGTCTCAAAAAAAAACTGTTACCCAGCTACCAGAAGCCCATTTTCTTGGGACTTTTTGAGGCCATGTGTGCTGGGACAGTCACATACATTTGGCTCAGAATAAACCTGTTTAAATTTTTTTTTTTTTTTGTAGAGACAGAGTGTCACTTTATCGCCCTCAGTAGAGTGCTATGGTATCACAGCTCACAGCAACCTCCAACTCCTGGGCTAGGCGATTCTCTTGCCACAGCCCCCTGAGTAGCTGGGACTATAGGCACCCACCACACCACCCGGCTACTTTTTAGTGCAGTTTGGCAGGTGCTGGGTTCGAAACCACCACCCTCAGTATATGGGGCCAGCGCCCTACCCACTGAGCCACAGGCACCACCCAAACCTGTTTAAATTATTTTGCAGAGTTTGGGGTGGTTTGGTTTTTTCTTTCCTTTTTTTTTTTTTTTGTCTGTTAACACATCAATGGTTTTGTGATTTATAGAGATCTATTTTCTGTCATGTGAGAAACAACGGAGAATCTGGATTATTAGCTCTTTTTATTTATTTGTCTGTTTTGAGTCCAGATCAATTAAGAATCTTGAGCAAGACTGGGCACCCATAGCTCCATGGTTAGGGTGCCGGCCACATGCACGGGGGGCTGGTAGGTTCACACCCAGCCCAGGCCTGCTAAACAAACAAACAACAACAATAAATAGCTGGGTGTTGCAGCAGGCGCCTCTAGTCCCAACTACTTGGGAGGCTGAGACAAGAGAATTGCTTGAGCCCTTAAAGTTGCTGTGAACACTCTACAGAGTGCAACAAATTGAGACTCTGTCTCAATTAAAAAAAAAAAAAGAAAGAAAAAATAAAAAAAGTCTTGAGCAAACTGGGAAGTCTCATACCAAGACTGATGAGTTTCAAAATATTCTTAACCCATGACTAAAATTTTAAGTTGAAATTATAAGCTCTCTTTATTTGTCTCCGTATGTCCATGTTTCTGTAGTTTAGAAAGGCCTTTATTCTCATTGTGTGAGTATGTAAAATTTTTCTTCCTCTAGATGTGATTAATAAATTAGGTTGTAGTTGCTTGTTAAAGAAGGTCTTTTCTGATTAGATGATAGTGATAATGATAAATATTATTGTATAATAAGAATATTCCTAAGAGTCCCAGAAAATAGTGGAACTGAGCTTCTAATACTTTAAATGTGCTACATTTAAGAGATATTTTTGTTTCCTTCTTTAATATCCTTCATCACAGACACAAAGACCTAAGTTCGTTTCTCGGTGCCCTTTTATATCCAAGTGGCTGCAATACAGCTGAACAGCTTTTCTGACATGATATCCTCTGCCAATTTAGTTAGAAACTGTGCTATATGAATAAAGTCCATCTGTATACACTTGAAAGTTTCCTAGTCCAGTTCTAAATAAAAATTCCTCCCCATCTTTGCAAAACACATTCCAAACTTGACAGGCCAGATCAAGCAGAGTAGTGATTTCCAATACAGTGTGAAGATCCAGTCTGTCAAGTGTGTGTCTGGTGTAAGACCATTCGACTTGACATCAAGAAGCAGTTTGGAGAAATTGTCTTCAAAGAATACTTTAAGGGTTGTAAAATATTTCAAAATCTTGCTGTGATCCACACAGAAAAAGGCCAACTGGCATGGCTTATTTACGAAATTTTGGCAAATGCAAGGAAAGCATTTGCTTCTTTCAAATTCGGCATGATTGCTACCATAATGAAGGACATCCTTGAGACCTAATGAACATTATCAGGCTTGCAGCATAAATATGCACCCACGATACTATGTAAAACATTATGACATGGGCTGTCCTTCTGAAAAATATAGAGAGATGGGATTACATAGGACCTGTCTGGCTTTATTCCACACTGGCATCTAGATCACCAACAGACATAGCTAGAGATCAAACTTACCAAGAGTAAGGTAAACATGAGGGGGAAACTCTTATACCAAAATTCGTCTTTGTCTTACTATGCATTATTTTTTAGTTGGGTGGTATTTCACTGATCCAAATAGCCCTTGCACTTGGCAATGTTTTCTTCCTGCTTAAATTACCCTTTTTTCTTTATGGAATGCTTTAATTTCTCAATTTTGAAACTTAGTCACACTCTCACATTCTTTTTTTTTTTTTTTTTGCAAGTGCGTAAATGGGAATTTAATCATCACCATCATCATAATTCACAATTATTGATTGGACATAACATGCCAAAAACCAAGCTCAGCTGATTATATTAATGAATTTTAATATAAGCTCCCTCTCTGTTTATAGACTTCCACATATAGTAAATAATGTTTTTTTATTATAATTTTATTTTTATTAAGTCTTTTGTACATAGATTATAAATACATTTATGCCCATTTCAGTGTGTTATTTGTACAAATTGGAGTGGTTACATCATATTAATCAGCATAGCTTTCATCTCATTTACCTATTTATAGCATTAGTACATTTGTGTTCTACACATGATAGAACCAACTTGTACTTGCAATATGCTCCATAGTTGTGATCCCCCTACTCTCACTCCTATCCCCTTCCCATCCTTCCCCCTCCCCTTCCCTCCTTCATTATAGCCTAAAGTTGTGTTTCATTTTTCATTTGCAAGTGTGAGTTATTATAAATTGGTTTCACAGTAGTACTGAGTACATTGGATACTTTTTTTCCCCATTCCTGAGATACTTTGCTAAGAAGAATATTTTCCAGCTCCATTCATGTAAACATAAAGGAGGTGAAAAGTGGAACACTCTGACTTTCTTTTTGGTGACCTGAAACTTCTTCCACTGATTTGGCAGGAAGATTCCGAGGAGTGAGCAAAGATTTCTTGAGTAGGACACAAAAGCAATAATAGATCATATGAGGGCCCCATCTTAAGAATCAGACAGTGGTAGAAAGTGGCTCAAATTCAAAATTCTTTTTTTTAATATCAAATTAATATAAGGGTACAAATTTTTAGGTTACATTGTTCTCACTTCTAGGGTAAAGTTCCAGTCATAAAAGAGCCCCTTACTCAGGGCGTGTGTTATACACCCTCACAATGTGCATATTAGGTGAAATCCCACCTCATGCCCTCCCTCCTTCTGCCAATCACCCTGCCCTTTCCTCCTTCCTCCCCTCCCCACTGTACTAGAGACTATATTTTTTCATTGTTCATATGAGCATGTAATTGTTTATATATTCATTTCATATTAGTTTAGAGTACATTGGATATTTATGTCTATGGTGGCATAGAGCTCCTGCCTGTTTGTGCTTCATTTGCCTCTTGAATGATTTTTAGTTTTCTAAAGATTCTCTCTTGAAGGGGCTTTACCAAATAATTTCTAATCTAGGAGCAGCTGATCTGAATAGGAATAGCTGAAGGAATAGCTGATCTGAGCTCCTTTTGCCCTTTTTGGAGAAGACTCCAGAAAACTAGGGACAGGAGGTAGGTGCTGTGGCAGTAACTCACCTCCAGCAGAGTTGAGAGTTCACGCACGTTAGGGTGTGAGAAGCCATGCCTTCTTCCCCACCCTCTCCAGTCCTCTCTACCCAGGAGTGAGCCAACAGGCAGTGACTCTGCAGAGGACAGGCTGCCCCTGCTGGCCACCAGATTCCCTTGTGCCCCGAGCACTAGAGAAGGGACTCCTAGCCTGCTGGGGGAAGATCTAGGTAGTGCCTAACCAGGCACTTTAGGGAACTATGGTTGACTTTTTGGAGCCAAAGCTGGCAAAGTCCAAGTCAAACCAGCTCAGTATCTGGCTTACAGAGTCTGAAGGTCACTTCCATGGTCAGCCAAGATCCTTGGAAAGTTTTGAAAACATCAAGAAAAGAGGAATTTGCCCAAAATGAATAGGTACTGCAGATGAAATCTTATGGAGAAAGTTCCTTAGCCTTGTTTTCCTAGCTTCAGGATAGTAAATTAATAAAGGCTTTTAGAAATCCAATCTGAGATTCCTTGTAGAACCACTAGCAAAACAAACCTGCTGCACCTATGTAAATAACTAGGCCAAATCTAATGGGTCCACACTCATTTTGTGATCAAGAATCTTTGCAATTCTTTTAAATCAAGAGTGGAGAGACTATAAGGAAAAATTTGTGCTTAAATGAAAAATTATGCATTGTCATCCCACAGCACACCTAGATTGCCTGATTATGATTCTGTGGGAGCTGTTTTAGAGCTCTGTAAATTATACATAACTGACAGCAATGCTAAATCATTCTTGCCCATGGATATGCAAATGAATTCTGTCCAGTGGAGAAGAAACCAAAAACACAAATGTTGGCTCTATTTGTGCAGTCATTTCTTTTTTTTTTTTTCTATTAAATCATAGTTGTGTACATTGATATGATCATGGGGCATCATACACTAGCTTCATAGACCGTTTGACACATTTTCATCACAATGATTAACATAGCCTTCCTGGCATTTTCTTAGTTACTATGCCAAGACATTTACATTCCATATTTACCATTTCAACATTCCTTACCTATAAATGTGTCTGTTCTTGGAATTTTTCTTTGACTTGGTTGTAATACTTCACCAGTTTCTTTATGAGTTAAATAAAATCTTTAAATCATATTTATTCTTATTTCTATATAAGTGTCCTGATCTTACCTGTTCCTGAAAACTATCAAAGAGACTTTTTTGAGGCAGCCCCATTTGCTGACTTTCCCAGCAAATTAGTCCAAGAACTTTCTAGAAGCTTTATGATGGCAACTCAGTTCAGAAGCCATTTGGTAGCTTTCTTCTGTTCTACTGATTGAGGTGGCCTGAAACTTCTTGGCAGACATTATTTTGGTCATTCACCTCCTCTTAAAGTATACTTTAGAATACTTACTGTATACCCCCAAAGTATATAGTTCAGAGTAAAAATGTGAATTTAAGACTCTCATATTCTTTTTTTTTTTTTTTTAAATACAGTAGAAATGATTTATTAGAAAAAAATGAAAAAGATACAAAATACAATTCTAAATTGTTCATTAGTGGCTTGGATAGACATAATCTCTGCCATATTGCAGCAGAGTTTCTACATGCTACTCTCATATTTTTTTTCTTAAACTAGGCATATTCTATTAACAGTCACACATACACTTTGAGCAGGAGAGCTTTGGAATGCAGATGGACTTTGTTTTCCTTTCTTGTTCATT
>CAUYPK010077051.1:0-50676 GCA_963574355.1 Loris lydekkerianus
GCAAGGCCCGGCCTGAAACTGCCTCTACCTAGATACAGCCAATGTGGTACCATGCCACTGGCCCGACCCTGTCACTCACCTCTTCCCCCGCCTTCTTTCCCTGCCCCTTCTCCACAATAAAAAAATAAATAAATTCAAAAGCAAAATAAAAATAAAAAAAATAAAAAAAAAGACTATCTGTTTGATGATCTGTCCACTGCAGAGCTGACGTATTAGGAAGAACGAAAGCTTGGGTTGGGCAACAGACACCAGGCGAGTCATGAATTCTACATCCCAGAACCCTGCACAGTAGGAGCTCAACAGAACTTGGCTAAATGGGGGATGGATGGTTGGACGCATGGAAGAAAGGCAAAAGGGAGGAAGGAAAGAAGTGAGGGAGGGAACGAAGGAGGAAGGAAAAAGGCTCGGCATCGTTACTCATTAGGCTAGGACTCCCTCTGTCATCTCCAGCCTGCTCCTCAGGCCTTGGGCCTGTTACTCTGCTCTGTTTTAGCCCCTCTTCTGCAAAGCAAATGGATGGTGCCTGGCCCTAATCTGACATCAGTTTCTATCAAGGAGTTAACCAAGGAGAATCAGGTCTGACTCCAGAGAGCTGACGTATTTTAAACAGTGGTACCATTTCTTCATAATTCACCTGGTTGAAACACATTCTCCATTTACTCTTTCAGGGGACAATGAAGGGAGAAGAAAAATGAACAATTTATTTTCTTATTTAAATATGTCACAGAGATAAGCGGGCCAGATGATCAATGTCTTAGTCAACATCTCCTCCCAGTCTGTAACAGCTTCAAGAAACCTCCAAGGCCGGCTGGTCTCCACAGCTGAGCCAAAAGGTGAGTGGGGCAGGTCCTACCTAGGTCCAGATTCCCCAGCTCCCATCTGCACAGAGGGGAGAGAGCTCCCACTCCATGCTCCAGAGGGCCAAGTACCAGTGGCACACACATCCCAGTCTCTCTCTAACCTGTCACTTCCTCCTTCACCAGGAGTGACTTGTTCAGATAGCATCTGAGGGAAGAACTTGGCACACTTAGCTCAGCCCTAACCACGTTGCAACTCCCTAAACTTACCCAGCAGGTCCTACCACTTCCTATGAGGGCAGCCTACAGCTGATCCGTTTGCTGGTGAATGGCGGGTAAGTTTCTCCAGTTCAAGAGTAAGGTATTAACAAGCCAATTTGGCCACATATCCAAAGCCATGTCCTTCAATCAGTTATTAGCAATAACACTGACATTGTGATCTCTCCATTTGACTCCTCTTGTGTTTCTCACTTACTTGGTCCCAAACTTGAGAGAGGAAGAAAGGCATTGGGGGGCTGGAGAAAGAGGGGAAGGTGCAGAGTAGAAATTAGACACGTACGGCATTCCCTGCCTGGGGTTCTCAGACCCCTGTGGATCCTCAAAAGTGGTGATGAGAGTTGGTGAGCTCTTTCTAATATTTCCAGAGAGCCTAAAAGAAACTGCATTTATCCACAATCAAAATGCACAGGCCAAATAATTGCCAAGTGTCTGCTTCGGGCTGGAAGTATTCCCAATCAGTGAGGTCATGCTGCCCTTTGTCGGTTCTGATTGGTGGGACTGAGCTGTGGCCCTCTGGGGACCCCAGTCTTGCCAATTAAGAGATGTTGGTTTCCCCAGTCTCCTTGCTGACTGCATGAGAAACTTTAGCCCCTTGGCAAAGCTGCCTGCTGCTTTGAAAGAGGAAACTGAAATGAGGTGCATTTGGGGGAATGAATGAGGGTGGCCTCAATCTTAGACAACAGTCCCAAGAAAACGCCTTTTCCCAGGGCCAAAGGACAGAACCACCCAGATTAGGAGTGTGTACAGCTCAGTGCCTCAATTCAGACAATCTATGGGGGATAAAGGAAGGTTGAAGCCACAAGAAGGTGGGAACAGGGGTGGGGACTCCATCACAGGACAACAGAAAGGTAGAAAGGTGGCCATATCTCTGCTTTGCGGGTGGCACCTGCCTCTCTTGGATGTGGCTTTGCCCTTTCACTGCCGGGAGGGGAAGATCTGAATGAAGCTGGGAACTCTAACAAACCTTGTCCCTGCCCCTAGGCCAAATCACCCAGTGCAGTTATCACAAGGTGGGTGGGATTTGGGGAGAGAGCCGATCTGTGCCAACAGACCTGAAAACACAGCAGCAGACATGGGGAAAGAATCTAAGATCTCTTAAGAAACGCAGTCTGGCGGAAATAGTGCCTCGAAACACAAGATTTTGGGGACAAACTCAGGGTAGGAGAGCATCATCCTTCACTATCACAAAGTTGGGTTGTCTGAGGGAGAAGAGTGTCCCCCCCCCAAGCCCCAAGGCAGTCTCAGCATGCACAGGGAGAGGGAGGCTTCCTTTCTCCCCACACTAGGGAGGGTTAGGAAGGCACCAGATACCCACTGTTCTGCCTGAAACTGGTGGGTACAGCAAGTCTCCTCACTCACATGTCTGGAGCTTCCTGGGAAAGTGGCCGCTGAGGCTACAGTGGAAACCCAACACTACCCAGATTCTGCAGATGTTCTGAGCGTTCATTCCCCAAGATGTCAGTCTGCAGTGGGAGGAGGTGGGAAGGCCCATTCAGACCCAGGCCAACCCCAAACACAATACACCAAAAGACCTGTGTTTTCCAAGGTATTAGGCACATGTCCAGCCATTAATGAAGGAATCAGTACCTTCCCCTCCACTTGACCACTGTTCTTTGATTCTGTCCCCATCTACCAGAGCCCCAGAAGGAAGAGGATATCAGTGGCTTATCCGTTTAAACACCTTCCAAAGCCCCACTTACCCTAAGAGCTTCAGACTCTTTGCCACTTCTTTTTCAAGGGGTACCAACCCTCACTGACCCTTTTCCTGCCCCTCCTCTTCCATTGCAGAGAGTGAAGTCACCCCCTCTATCTGCCTGACGGAAGCATGAGCCACCAAGTGGAGGAAGCCAGCTCCGACGTGGGAGTCCACGCCTTTGCTCCCGCAGCTGCAAGGGGGATGTGTTCCAACTGTCCAAGGGAAAATGGATGAGTTCCAAGACACCAGCCAAGACTCAGGAGAAGGCATGACAATTATGTGGGTAGAATCCACAAGATTTGGTTAGTGAAAGGGAGTGGATGGGATGGAACTGAGGATGAATTCCCAGGTTTCTGGCTTAAGAAAATGCATGACTAGTGAAATAATTCACGGTGGAACAGTAAAAAGTTTGGAGTGGTAAAATTGTTGGGGGTGAGACACATTAGCAACAGCAGGAGGGAAGAATTTAGTTTGAGGAATCTTGAATGTGGGGCCTGTGGACCTTCTAGGAGGTATGTGGGTCCAGAGTTCAGGTGCAAAGTCTGCATTGGAGACTTAACTATGGAGGTTATCAGTATCTGGACAATGGCATGAAAGCCATAGGAAGGAATGAAATGAATTAAAAGAGGATGCCAAGGCCAAAGACCTGGAAGCACCAATATTAAAGCAAATATTAAGTGGGAGGCAGCGATAAGCAGTATCAGATGCTGAAGAGTGAGAAGTAAGGGGAAAGGACAGCCGGAAGGTCAAGAGCTGGGCTGTGGCCAGGCTGGGGAAGGTCTAGGAGCCAGGAGGCAGGCTTGGATTTGCTAAATAGGAAGTCATGTGGTGGTCTGGGCTGGAGCACTTCCCCTGGAATGGGGAGGGTGGAAGCCAGATGACAGGCGCTAAGAAATGAATTGGCAGGCAGCGACTTGAGAAGCATGGCTGGGTAGGAAAAGAGAGAGACAGGGTGACAGCCAAAAGGGGGTGCAGAGTCAGGGGAGGGATGGTTTTGAGTGTATTTTAAGATGCAAACAAAGCATGTGCAGGGGGAAGGAAATAAGAAGGGAGAGCGGGGTTAGAGTAATGGCCAAGGGGGTACCGATCACGGTGGGGATGCTCCTGGGTAACCAAAGTACAATGGTACCCTCAGCGCATCCCTGCACAAACTCAGCACCAAGGTTCATGCTGCTGTTTCCTTTGGTGTCAACTTTTCTGTGAAGTAGAAACCAAGATTGTTCTGTAGAGTGAGAGCTTCTGGGTGAAGCTGCTCAGGAGATGGGAATGGTCCCAGGATGGAGAGAGTGGTCCAGAAGGGTCAAGAGTCCGGGGCAAGACACACCGGGTGCTCAGCTGAGTGGGAGAGGTCAACAGGCTGGAAAAAGGGGGAAAGAGAAGTGGCAGGGTTGGGTGGAATGGACTTCCAGGTTCAAAACCTGAACCCCAGAGACACTGAGTGGGTCTAGATCCACAGAAGTCTACCCTCATACCACCTTAAATAGTCCTGCTTTTTTCAAACTGATGGGTTTGTTCTTACTAAGGTGTTAATAACTAACATCTTCCATAATATTTAATTTTAACAACAGCTTCCAAAACAATAACAGATTTCAGCAATGACAGAATCCTAAAACACAGGCTGACACCAACCAGCTATCTCATTGCACTGTGTCAAAATTTTCTACCACCCCTTTGCCCAGCCTTGCAGAGATCCTTCACCCTGTAAAATCAACAATGGAAAACAGAAAGGTAAACATTGTATCTTTGCTGCTCCAGAAAGCAGCCACCAGGGTGTTGAGTTTGATCTGACAGCCACTTGGTGAGCATTCATCTGTCTGTTCATTTACTCAGATGTATTGAGCAACTACCTTACTCCGGGCACTGTCCTAGGTGCTGGGGACACAGCAGTGAACAAAAGGGCCAAAAGACCTCCTGCAGTGCGGTGTAAACGCATCAAGATGAGGACGCAGGAGGGCTGTGTGCTCTGAGCCAGCCACTTTGCAAGCATGGTCTGGGTCAGGACTTTTGCTCCATTTCACAAATGTGACAACAGAGACCAAGAATGAACTTAAGCTGGGACTCGCCCTGGTTGGCCTTACTCCAAGTGTGTGCACAGAGAATGTATCATCTGGTCTCTGCAGACTCTCACAGGGCCCCGAATCACCTGGGAATCTTATTAAAATAAGATCAAAATACAGATTCAATAGGTGGGGGATGGAGTCTGAGAGGCTGCTTTTTTAAAGAAGCTTCCTGGCAAGATCTCGGGTCACACGTTAAAAACAAAGGTCATGAAACCTTTCCTCTCCCCCTTCCCAGGGCATTTATCTAACCCCTAACTCAACATCCAAAAATCCAGAGTGTCTGAATAAATGAATGAATGCTGTCTCTGGGCCTCCCAGTGTCTCTATACTTCCTACCTTCGCATGCCTCGGTCACCCTGCTGAGCCCCTTGGATCCTCCCAGGGACTGTGGACTCTGACTGCCCCTCACTGGGCTAGGACCCTTCTACCCTGCTGGCTCCCTCGCCTGGGGGTGGGTTGAGGCCCAGCCAGGAGCGCATGCAGCTGGAACCTGGCCTCCTTACCCCTCCCCTGGACCTTCCTCATGCCCAGGCAGCCCTCTGTCCTAAAATGCTAGCTGCCCCCCACCAACAGGTCCAAAGAAAATATCATTTTGGCACCTGTGCCTGCTCTTCGGAGAATATTAAACCTAAAATAATGGTAATGGGAACTAGTACACCAAAGAAGTGGAGGAGGAGACTCTCCTGAGTGTCCTGCTTTCTCACCTTCAAATCCGGGTGGAGGAAAGACTTAACGATTCAGGGGCCCCAGCTATCAGGACAAGCCTTTTGTGAAGTGTGCTAAGCAGTTTAGGAACGCTAACGTGGGCCTCCCCAGGCTAGCGTTTCCCGGTCTTGGTCTCCTCTGGGGCGGCTGCCTAATCTCATCCACACAATCTGGTCACCCTGGTGACCACCTCTAGGCTGCTGCTCTGGAACAGGTCCTGGTGCCACCCAGCAGTGCCCCGGTGATTATGGAGGAGTGCTGCAAATGTCACCACCCAGAACCCCAGCTCTTCTGGGCAGTCTCAGGTGGGATTGAGACCGTGAGTCATCAGGAGGTGAGCAGGAAGAATCCACTAAAGGTACAGATTCCCACAATCCGCTCCTAGATACTCGGGTTCAGAAGATCAGGAGAGAGCCTGGGAATTTATTTATTTATTTATTTATTTATTTATTTATTTATTTATTTATTTATATTGAGACTGTGGCCTGGGCTAGAGTGCCATGGTGTCATAGCTGACAGTTAGAGTGCCTCAAACTCCCAGGCTCAAGTGATCCTCTTACCTCAGCCTCCGGGGCAGCTGGAACTACAAGCACCTGCCACAACACCTAGCTAGTTTTTCAATTTTTAGTAGAAATGGGGTTTGACACTTGCTCAGGCTGGTCTTGAACTCCTGAGCTCAGGCAATCCACCCACCTCAGACTCCCAAAGTGCTAAGATTACAGGCATGAGTCACCATGCCTAGCCCAGGACTCTACATTTTTAACTGAGAAATCTGTACATTTGTTAAACCTATGGGCTCTAGAATCAAAGGAGGTTTAAATCCAGGCTCTCCTCCTCCCTAGTTCTGCGGTCTTACGCAAGCAAGTTCTCCTCCTTAGGCCTCGGTTTTCTCAAATGCAAAATGATCAAATGCTTAGAAGTAAGGTTTCAGAGAGGAATGCACAGCTCTCAGCACAAGGTCTGAGGGTACAAAGAGGGACAGCTTCCATGAGGAAGATGACACTGACGGAGGGGATAATGCAAAGGTGACATCCCCCGAACACAGCTTCCTGTATTAAAGTTTTTCCCAGGCCCCTCTGTCTGCTTCAGACATCCTCCTCCCATATCATCCTCCTCCAGCCTAGGCCAGCTCACTCCTGAGAGCCTGTTGGCACCTCCTAAATGAAGCTCTCCCTGTCATCCTCCACCCCCTCCTCTGTTTGCTAAGAGCTCCCTGGGCCTTTGGCAGCTTACAACTGTCCTTGGAGGAAGGAACTTGGTTTTAAATGGTATTTGGATCCATGATCCCAGCCCAAGGCCACTACACTGGGCATGCAGTGAACAATCAAAGGATCCAGCCCCTCTGGTCTCAAGCCGATGGGAACAGCCAGAGCCTTAAAAACCCTCCTGTTGGCAGAGCTGCTGGGTGGAAGCCTGGCTAAAGGGAAGGCTATGGAGGGGAGGGGTCTGGATGGGCTGAGGGTGGAGGCAACAAGGTCAAAGGCCAGGAAGAGGCTGCTAACCGGAGATGAGGCTGGGGGTGGGGAGGAGGACCCCACAATGAGGGTGAGGAGTCCTGGTGTGTGGGAACGAGCAAACCTGGGGAGGAGCAGGGCTGAAGAAGAAAGGGAGGAGGGAGATATGTGGAGGAGAGAAGGGAGAGGGAAAGAGAGAGGCAGAAAGACCAAGCACCAGGCTATTGGCAGGCACACACACCCTAGACAAGCAAGATGCAGCAGGTCTCCTCACAGACAGCAAGCTGAAGTGACCTGCTGAGTCAGCCCCAACCAGGTAGAATTTCTATTTTCTTTCTTGAGGAAAGTTGCGTGATGTACTCACAGGATGAACAAAACTGTGAATTACGATCCATGATTTATGGAGTGGGTTTCGTGCACTTGTGACAGTTCCAGAAGCTGTTTACTGGGAGGATGGGCCGAAGGGTAGAGAACAATAGGCAGGAAGAGAAGGACTCCACTCCTTCCTCACCAACCACTCCCAGTGGGGCACCATGTGCCCACACCAAGACCTGCCTTCCACAGGAGCGCCCTGCCCTCGCTGTCCCTCACCCTGTGCCTCTGGAGACCTGTGGCTGCAGGCCAAGCCCATCATCGGGCTGCTCCCCTGCTCTGAACCTTGAAGCCAGCTCTCCCTCCAGCCCTGGGGCATGCCTTGCTCTCACTCAACCAGGAGCCTGCCCAGGTAAGCTTCACTGTCCTTAGACAATTCCTATTTGCCCTCTTCATCTGCTCACTCCCGTGATGCTGGAGATCTCGGCCTAAACATTGCTGAGACCCCCCTCCCCAGAGTCTGGAGAGTTGCACCTCTTCTTTTTCTAAAATTATTATAAAATACACATAACATCAAATGGACCATCTTAACCATCTTGAAGCCTACAGTTTGCGCATTAAGTACCTTGGCATTGCTGCACTGCCACCAGCACCATCCACCCACAGAAGGCATCTGGCAAGATGGCAAATCAGCGCCCATGGAACAATCGATTCCTCTTCTTCCCGCCCCCCAGCCTGGGCAACCACCATTCTACCTTCCATCTCTATGAATTCGCCAACTCTAAATATCTCACATAAGCAGAATCACACAGTACGTGCAACCACCTTTTGTGCCTGGCTTCTTTCACTTAGCATAATGCCCTCAAGGTTCATCTTGCTATAGCATGTTCAGAATTTCCATGCTTTTTAAAGCTGAAAGATATTGCATGTATGGGCCTATCACAGTTCTTTTTAATCCATTCATTCATCCATCCACAGAAACCCGGATCACTTCTACTATCTGGCTACGGTGAATAATGTTGCTATGAACATGTATATAGATGCCCCTCTGTGTACACTTACCACTCACAGCTGCCCATGTCCCAGTGCACTGAGAGTTCCAGCACAGCCGTAAACACCCACTGAAGAACATTCTCTGGCTGCAGCACCCATCCATTAATTAATGTGTACTTTAACTGAGGCCTTCAAGAAAGACAGGGCCTTGAACCAAAAGAAAGAGCTTCTATAGAATACAGGAGTCCAGGAGAAAGGAAGGCTCTGGGACTCTCAAAGACCTCCATACAGCAAGTTGGGCTTGCAAGAGGGTGGGCATGGGACCCCACGCTGCCCCTTAGCTCAACAGCATCCTCATATCTTGACTTTTGCCTTCCCCATTCTTGGATCTGACCACATCAAAACAAAGTATTTCTGTCCAGAGAATGATGCCATAGGTAAGAGACAGAGAAAGACTGGAAAAAGTTATGGGTGAACTCGGAAACCAACAAAGGGCAATCCATGTGTCTGGTCCATAATCAGACCTTCTTCAAATCAATCAAAAATTTCTATTTAAGACAAGAACTCTAATTGAAGAATGAGCAAGGAAATATAAATAGGCAATTCACCAAAGGAGAAGCTCAAACAGCTAACAAGCATCTAAGAGATATTTAAACTTACTAGTAATCAGAGAAATGTGGATTAATACAATGAGATGGCACTTTACACTCAGAAGAGGAGCAAATTTAGAAAAGTGGCCAGTATTAGGTATAGGCCAGGGTGTGGGGAGACAAAAATTCTCAGGCAATCTTGGAGGAAATGTGACCTGGCATAAAACACTATGGCAGATTACAGAAAATTAACATATTAATTTAAGGATCCCAATCCTCCATTTGTCTCACCCAGAGTTATTCTCACACAGGGTCCCGAGAGAGCATGTACAAGGATGTCCTCCAGGACCCCATGTGTGATGGGGAGGGGAACAGGTATTTAAAATGTGATGAGTGCTAACTCATAATGCAATGCACAGACTGGATGCACACAAGCAGCATGACTGGATATTTAAAATATGGTGTCGCCTGTCATCCTAGTACCCTGGGAGGCCAAGGCAGTTAGATCACCCAAGCTCATGTGTTCAAGACCAGCCTGAGACAAAGCGAGACCCTGTCTCTAAAAATAGCTGGGTGTCATGGCAGGCACCTGTAGTCCCAGCTACTTGGGAGGCTGAGGCAAGAGAATCGCCTAAGCCCAAGAGTTTGAGGTTGCTATGAGCTGTGATGCCACAGCACTCTACGGAGGGTGACATAGTGAGACTCTGTCTCAAGAAAAGAAAAAGAAATGGTGTTGAGTAAATAAAGTAAGAAACCAGATGAAATTTATAGATCATTATCATTTCCAGAAATTAAAAACATATACACACAAACAACTCTACTTATTTTATTAGAAGAATCCATGCAGATTTCAAAACATACTATCAAATACATCAGGATGGGTACCTGTTGGGAGCACAGCAATAGCCTTGGGATCAGGGATGAAGGGAGAAAAAGGTTTTATATAAAATAATAGGAATCTTGCACAGACTGATAATCAGAAAGTTCTGTAGGCCGAGAGGAGGGTTAACTCAATGTTATGCACCTGAGAAGCGGGGAAGAGCAGAAAACAAAAAAACATCAACTGTGCCTTCCACATGCCTTTGGGGAAACCATCCTTATAACACTGTCCTCTTTCCATGTTTCTTAGAACAACATGTCATGGGAGATGTGAGCCCAGTGGTCCCTGAATACAGGGAATTTTCATCTTGCTAGAGTTAAAAGGCCTCATTCTGATCTTGTGCCTGGGCTGGCTGGATGTGTTAGTGGGAGGCATACCCAAGCAGACAGCTCTCCGGGACCAAACTCAGAGTGCCACTGCCGGGGGTTGGATGTGTGGGGAGAAGGCTGCGGCCAGTGTGTCTGATGGGCTCGGGGCGGGGATGGCTGGTTTCCTCCTGTTTGAGTTCTCAGGAGCAGTCACACAAACCACTGGAGGGTGAGAATGGATCGGGGACCAGATGTTCAGCAAGTCCACCCTCTTTTACCCACTACCCTGAGCCCTCATGTGCCACCAGGCAGGCTGTCGAAGCAGATCCTGATTTCCCCATCCCTGGAGAGCCAACCAGACCTCCAGGCAGGGTCTCCCATTGAACGGGGCTTAGACTAGTAATATTTTTGGTTCTATTCTAACATCTCTGGTTCCTTCTTATTTTGTTGATTAAAGAGCTTCCAAGTCCATCATTGCATAGACAAAGTGTATATTATCCTTCCCATTTTACAAGTGAGAAATTGGAGGTCCAGGAAGATGCAGTGATTCACTCCTGATCACACAGGTTGCTAGGGCATGACTAAAGCTGGAAGACTGGCTTTCTGCTGCCCAGTCCAAACAAGGCCTTCCTCCCAGCACAGGATCTGCTGTGGGTCAGCCCTTCTAAGACAGCACATATGACAAGAGCCAGGAGGGCAGGGCCACACAGGTTCCTGGCAGGAGAGGATGCCATCACGTTAGGAATATTTTAGCATGAATTGAAAAGAAGCCATTAAATTGTAACCTCTTTGTTATTGCTAATTCCACACATCGTCACCAAGCCTACCCTATTTCTGAGCCTCTCTCCATCCTTGACCCCCATTCTTAAAATGGTGATGGGGGAAGCCATGAGAGTCGGCAAGTCAGAAATGAGACTCAGCCTGGGGTGGGGAAAGGGTGAGCTCGGACAGCAAACCTGAAGACAAAGCTCCCGCGGCCTGAGTCCACTCTACCACACTTGCTCATCTCGGAGGGGGCCATCAATCATTCTGCACAAAATGCCTGCTCATTCTCTGATAGCGCACTTGTATCTCAAATTTCAAAGTTTCTGCTTTTTCCCTTTAAAGTTGCAACCGTCACACTCACTCACTTTCAATCAATCAATAGATGTAGGTACTTAATAACAGAATTTATTCTGTTTTCTGTTTGAAAACCTTTAGAAGATGGACACATAATTTTTTTTTTTTTTTTTTAGGTTTCTGGAGTATGATTGCACTTAACTGAGTATAAACTAGACATTGGCAAGGAGGAAGGCCATTTGTGCTGCAAAATGAACCCTTATTTGTCTGCTCTAGACCACACAGGAGAGTCTCAAACACATTTCTAAGAGTAATTGGGTACTTTTAGTAATTTAACTATACATGCATTATTTTTAGCATCATAAAACTTTCTTATGATGATGATTTTCAAGGGTAGGACTGACATCCTCAGAAAAATTCAGCTTAAAAATTTCTAACAATTCAGAAATAAGTAAGTAGGAAGTAACAGGTAGTTTCCAGTAAGGAGATTCCCTACAGGAAGGCCATGGAGCTAAACCCCTATTCTACTCCACCCTGGGCTTTGCTTTCTGTGGGTGCAGCCCCACCCCAGCTGTAGGGGAGGCACAACGCCTTTCTCAGATGTTGAACTTGACATGAGCCACCCTGGAGCTCCTGGCTTCTGCCAGGCATATTTCTCTGACAGGGTTCCTGGTGGTGGCCACATGGGACTCCCAGCTTCTCCCTGAAAAGGGACTCCCTCCAGCAGGAGAGGGAGCCTCCAGCATTTTAGGATTCATGCCATGTGGTACCAAAAGTCAATGGGAACTTTTTATCTGCTGGAAATTCATAGTGCAGGCAGTAAAGAAACGGACCATAGTTCAAGGAGTCCTGGGGAGGGAGATGAAAACTGTACAATAATGTGAAACAGGTTAAGCTGTTCCTGGTGTGTTCCCTCATTCCCCATTGCCTTCCTGTGCCTATTCAATTGTCTGTCTAATCCCACCTCATCTCTCATTCTCCCATCCCAACTTACCCAACTAAACCAGCCCAATACAACCTGACTCACCCCCATCTCATGTCACCCCACAACACATCTCACCTTTACCCCTCATCTCTCACTTATCCCACCCACCCCATCCTATTCCATCTCAATCTATTCTGACACGTTCCCACACTACCTCACCCCACCCCAGTCAAGTGGCTGAATACTCACACCCCAGCTCTCAAGCCATCCTCAGCCACCATATCTCACTCAATCCTGTCCCACTCCATCCATCACTAACCCTCTTCCCTCTCCCCCATCCGCAAGCATCCCAACCCACTCTTGATCCTGCCCCATCTCATCCCAATCCACTCCTCCCTACATGATCTCAGTCCATCTCAAATTATCCTACTTCCCCAATCCCACCAAGTCACATTCTGTTCCATGCCATCCCCTCTCACCCCTTGCATAGCTAAAATTGTCATTTGAGAATCCAGACTGGGTCATGACTTATCCTTCCTGTTACATTAAGGTCCCCAAGAAAGCCAAATGGTCTCACCTTCCTCCAAAGTTCTAAGAACTAAGTGTACATTTTGATACAAGAGAAGAAAATGAATTATAGAGTCTCATATTCAAAGGACAAGTATGAAAAAAGAGAGATAGTCCAGGTGGTTGAACTCTCAAGAGTCCAGGGGGAAAAAAGGATATGAATTTCCTTTTGTTTCTTTTAACTCACAAGAGTAAGGAAAGAGTTCTAAGAACCACATCATCATTTTCAAGTTAAGAAACTCCTACATTGGGTGGTCCAAGAAAGACTCTGCAGTGAGGCAGGTCTGGAGTGAGGCAGCTCTGGATCCATACTGTGGCTTAGCTATTTACTTCTTGTGTGGATGAAGTTAAATGTCTTCCCTGAACTTGTGTCTTTGTCTATAAAATGGGGATAATAACACTGCACTGGGCTGCCAGTAGAATTGAATTAATACACACAGGGGCTTAAAACAGTACCAGAGAGGACTCAGTGAACATCTGCTATCAACATTACCCCTGGGTATCCAGAACAGCTTTCTGAGCATTGGACGACAGAGGCCATGGTAAAGGCCCACAGACTTCCTGGCTGATTCTTTTGTCCTTAGAGTTCCTGTTCAGCCCCAGCTTCCATTCAATACGCACATTTGATGGAGTAGGTATGGCACTAGGCCTGTTCCCCAAACACAGGAATTAATTGTCCCTTTTGCAGGTTGGGAACCTGAGCCTTAGAGAGGTCTGAAGATCATCTAGATCTCCAATAAAGCTCTGCTGAGCAATCAGATTCTCTTAATCCTACTGGTTTGAAGATGGGGGTGAAACAGCAGGCCATGCACATGTGTGTTGGTGAAGGGGTCACTGCTGAAGCCACCTGCTGGGCTCTTCTAGACACACTTCCACCTCGCAGTGTCCAAGACCCCACAGTCTGGCCCTCTGGTCCCCTTTACATGATTCTCTTTACATGGTCTCACCTTCAACAAAGCTACACATACATTTACCAGCCCTAGATATGGTCAGTGCTCTCCACTGTAGTCAGCTTATTTTTTTCTTTTTTAACTATAAACCCACAGCTCAATTGCCAATGGAAATTCAAATGCATACACACATTAGTGACCCAGCAGCTAATGTCTCTCTTTGGCACAGGGTTGGAGGAAGAGTTTTGTGCCAAGGGCTTTTTTTTTTTTTTGCATTGGTTCTAGAAGTTAGGGTGTTGTCTCGCCATTCTGTGACACTTAGCTGTGAGGAAAAGCAAGTGGGGATCAGGTCTTAATGTCACCTCATTACCTCTGCAAACTAGCTGACCTCCTGGACTCCTACAACTCCTGCTTCAGCCTTACCAGTCCCTGGAAAACTGTTGAAGAAGAAAAATGTAAAAATCATCGATTGAACAGCTGTACATCAAGCACTAACTCTATGCCAGGTCCTGAGCGGGGTGATGGAGATACTAAGAGAAAGAAGCACTGTCCCTGCCTTCAGGAAGCCCACAGTTTAATACACGAGGCAGACAAACAAATGCTTTTAATCTAATTCAATTTGTACTATAACAGCATACTGGGTACAGTTAGTACCCTAGTCTACGAGAGACCAACTAGCACTCAAGTGAAGTATGCAAAGCAGAGGAAATTTGTTTAAAAACATTTTATATTTAATTTTTGTTAAGTCATGAAGTAGTTGGCACGTGAAAAATCAGAACTTCGTGGGAATTCCTTGTACTTGTACTTTAATATTGCTTTTATTTTTAATTAGTTAATAAAGGGATGGGAGGTATTAGAGAATTTTCAATGCTCAGTGTTTCCTATTCCAGGGAAAAGTAGCTAGGTTGGCCACCTTATAAGGAAGGACTTGAGGACCATCCTAAGGTTTCTGGGCTTGGTAACTGGAAGGCTATAGATACCACTGGCCTACACAGGGACTACGGGAGACTGAGGAGAGATGCTAATGAGTTGTTTTGGGAGGGAAACATCTAGGTGGAAATGTCCAAGAGTCATTTGGATATATGAGCTGTCTAGACTCAGAGTTTCTGTAGACTAGGAAGCCAGCAGACATCCATCAGGAGAGATGTCTTGGCAGGACAGATATGTCTGGAAGCTTTAGAGTGTGGTAGGGGAAGGGACGGACATGGATGAGCTCACCCAGGGAGGGAAGAGAAGAAATGTACACAGAATTGAATATAGCAGGACACCGTACTCCAGGGAGGGGAATGAAGTGTTAGCATTACTAACACTGAGAAAGAACAGTCAAGAGACAGGATAGAAATAAGTAAAACATAGTGTCCCAGAAGCCCAACAAAGAGAAATTATAAAAGGAGTGACGCAAAGTGTCCAACACCACAGAAAAGTAAGGACAAAGTATAGTGGGTTTGGCAATTGGGTGGTCATTGGCTGGGAGGTGAGAGCGTTCCATTCTATGGACAGAAGCCGGACTGTGGGGAGTGACTGGTGGTAGAGAAGGAAAGCTGAAGACCCCTTTGGAGATAACAGACTGAAAAATAAGAGCCAGAGCAGAGACTAGAAAGCTCAGAGAGGCTGCAGGGCCAGGAAGATTTCTAGGGTTGTTTTACGTTAGAGACAAAACTGTCCACAGAGCTGGGGGTGATGTGCTCTTAGGATATAGAGAAAGAATGGGTATAGGGAGAGCAGATAGTCCTGGAAGCCGCTAAGGAGGCTGGGGGAGGCAAGCAAAGGCAAGTGAGAAGGTTCCCCTTTTTCAAATGCTTTCATTCATATTATCCAGTGATCACTGAACCAAAGAAGAGAGCCGCTTCAGTCCTGAGCGTCTTTTAAAGTCTACAGTGTGACAGGAACACAAAATGAATGTGCTTCGCCCTCTAATGTGCCAAGTCCTGCCCATCTTCCCTCACCAAACCCACTTCCCTATCTCTGCCACCTGCATGGCCAAACAAGCACATCTCACTGCCCAAATGGTTTAAAAAGAAACAAGCTGGGAGCACTGGAGGCCTGAGCAGGGCCTGCCCCCAGAGCCGAGATTCCCTCCCAAGCCTTTCACACAGCCTCTCCCACCTCCAGCTTCTCCACTGACCAAAGCCTGCGCCCAAATGGATGTCTGCAAGACAGATTCCCCCACCAGTGGGCAGTGTGTGAGCTCCAGGGCGTCGGCCTTTTTCTCTCCTCTGGGGCAAGACGTGGCCAAGGGGCAGGGACAAATCTAGCCAGAAAAATAATTCACTTAGATCCACAGTGATTCTCCAGGCAGCTAAGCCTGACTGGAGCCTCATCCTAGAGGCCTGACAGCAGGTAGCAAAAGACTTCCCACCACCCATAGGGCAAGTTTCGGTGAACAGTGGGCTTCCGCGTGGACAGCTTCCCAGTGGGTGTGATGTGCGCGAGGCCAGAGCTCCCGGGCCCGCGCACCGCGGGCGCCCCTCTCTGGGCGAGAGTGGCTATGACTCTTAGCAGAACCTGAGAAAGTCCAGTCAAGTAGGGATGTGAGAGCCAGAGGCGGCTCCAGGCGCCCTCCCTGACCGCCAACCCTAACATTTCACGGCTCAGGGGTAAGCGACATGGTCTTTGGAGCCCCGCTCACAAGAAGCTGGAGGCTCGGGTGGACCAGAGAGTTCACCACTCAGGGACCTGCCAGGGAAGGAGTGCACTTTCCAAGAAGGGGAACTGGTAGCCGAGGCCAAGCCTTCTGAGGCTCAATAGTGGTTTAAAAACAAACAGCAAAACAAAATAAAACAAAACACAGAAACACGGCTGCAGGCTGAAGCTGCACTGGGTCCAGGCCTAGGCAGCAGGTGTTTGGGGTTCTCTTCCTCGGTGAGTATCAGCTTTCTGGCCAAATAAAAATGAGTCCCGATTTGGACCCATCCTCACCTGGGCACACGGAACTTTCTGGGTTGTGGCTAGGGCTAAGCCTCAGAGGGGTGCTGTAGGCACAGAGGGAGGGGACCAGTTGAGACCACCGGCCTTCACTGGGTACCGGGTTCCCTCGAAGGTTCGCGTGCCTCCCCCAGCTGCTAGCTGCAGCCAGACACCCGCGAAGTTCTGCGACTCACAGCACCCGCCAGGTCTGCCCCCCTCCCGGACTCTGTCGTCGGGAGTCTGTCCCACTGCCTGCGCCGCCGCTGCCGCAGCCCGGGCGCTCAGCTGCAGCAGGGCGCGGGAAAGGGCACTTTGGCGCGGAGTGGGAACCGAGGGAAATGTGGTGGCGCGGAGCCTGGCAGCGACACCCCCTCCTCCGCCCCCGGCTACAACCCTTCTCCCCTCCCTTTAGTCGCTCAACACCCTCCTGAGCTCGCCTGAAAAGAATGAGCGGGACCCTCACCCTGGGCACGCGCCCACTTGAGCCCCCCCCAGTTCCGAGCGCTGACGGAGGGGGGCAATTGGGGAGGTGGACCGCGGCCGCAGTCTCCGGGCGGCTCTGGCAGGGGCAAGGGCTTCATTGGGAGAAAATGGGCGGGGGCAGGGAAGGGCAGACCTTGCAGACGCGCAAACGGGCAGGGGGCGCGCAGTTCCTCTTCAGCCCCCAGGAGTAGCGTGCCTAGCATAATAGGGAGCCTGGGGAGTAGGGCTCCGGGAAAGTTTATCGGGAAAAAGCCTGGCACCCGGGGGTAGGAGGCTGGAGAAACTGAAGCCACAGTCCAGGTGCCCCGCAACCCCAGGCGGGGATATGTCTCCCAGGCCCCCACACCAGCGGGATCCGGCCAAGTTGCGGCTGGGGTTGGGGATAGCAATGAGGGTGTGGGTGGCGGTGAGGACGTGGCTGAGGGTGGGATGGAAGACAGAGGCAAGGATGAGGAGGGTGGGCAATTACGAGGAGAGGGGGGTTAAGGCGGGGATAGGGCGGGGGGAGGAACTGAGAGCCGATCGAGGAAGGGTGGGCTCGGGGCCGAGGAGATCGCCGGGTCCCACTCGCGGCCGGACTTACCCGCGGCGGCCGAGGCGCTGAGCAGCCCCCAGCCCAGCACCAGCAGCAGCGGCGGCGGCGTTGGCGGTGGCGGGCGGCCCCAGCGGCTCCCGGCGCCCGGCACGAGCGCCGAAATCCCGGCTTCGCCGCGAGCCCTTACCGCCGGGTAGCCGCAGCGCCCCTGCTCCCGTCCCCGCGAGCGCTGCATGGCGCGGCCGGCAGCGCCGAGGGAGAGGCTCCGCTCGCGCTGAGGAGAAAGGAGGTCAGGAGAGCTCTGGAGCTCTTTTCTGCTCGGAAAAAATCCCGGTACGCGGGAGCCCTGAGCTTCTGCGGCTGGAATGAACCAAGTGTCCGCCCGGCCGGGGAGAGGCGCGCTGCGCTCTCGGAAATGACTCGCTCCAATCCCGCTTCGCGGGGTTCGCGCCGGGGGGCGGGGGGGTGAATTATCCCCGGATTAATCACTCCGGAGCCGCTTCTCGGCCGCTCCAAATGCTGGGGGAGGCGCAGCCAGGGAAAAATATTGGGGGGTGGGGGTTCCTTTTCACCGCCACCTCCACCTCCAGATAAACCACAAATTACATCTAAAGGGTTGTTTATTCCTGTTTGTTTTACAATTGACCAGTTTCTTTTAAGTTCAGTCCTCTGGTTTTCATTTATAAGATCACCTATTAATACACCCTCTGTACACACACATGGACAGTGACACACACTCAAACACACAGACACATACACACACGCCCCTTCCACGTTTGGAAATTGGAATACTGTCTGGGAAAGGTAACCAAAGAAGGACGCGGTTCCCCAAGTCGTGGCTTTTACAAGCTGATCTTGGGTGGTGGCTTTGAACTTGCAATCTGGGCCCAGGGGGCGATGCTTACGAACCTTATTCGCAATAGCCTCCTACCCCATCTCAGAAAGAGGTTTGTCTGCGTAGACTGAGTCAGGGTTAAGAATTGGAGGGCAGGTTGGGTGGGGGTGGTTACCCACCCGTTCATTTGACACAGCGTGGTCCTATTCCTACCCTAAGACAAAATACTAGGATTGAGGAAGGAGTGCCCGTGTGCTCGAGGGAGGGGGGTTGGGTGGGGGCAGGTGGAAAGACGGAACAAGAGTTACTTGTACAATTTATCCTCCAATTTCAATAGCCGGACTATGATTCTTCTTTTCCCCCTCCCCCTCCCAGCCATGCCCCCAAACCCGGCGAGTTCCTCCCAATGGCGTGAGCCTCTCCCCAGTAGCCGCTGTCTCCAGGCCCCAAGGGCTCAGCCTCCATCCCTGCCCCCTCCCCCACCCCGACTCGGTCGCAGTCTCTGTCTGGTCTACCCTAGACTCCTCCGCCAGTCACGATGGCTCCTTCGCTGTCTACGCCAAACTCTCGGCTATAGGGAAGAGACGCTTCGGGGAGGGAGAAGGCTAGAAGGGACCCGGAGGGGCAAAGCTCTTGCAACAGAAAGGCACCTGCCGATGGGCGCCCCCACCCCCTTTTCCGAAGACGTCCGAGAGAGGCTCTGAGCTCCAGGAGCAGCAACGCGTTCCTGGCATCCGTGTGGCCAAGGCAGCAGTGGCCAGCGGGACCTGGAAATTTCCGGGGAAGAGCGTAGAGTGGGGCTTTGGGTTGGGGATTCGGGTTGGAAGGAGGGGCAGGGCCAGGGGAGTGTTGTCTTTACTCCCCACGAAAAACTTGCTCCCAGATCCACGCTTTGCTGTCGCAGCTCCTTGATGTGGGTCTTCCTCCCTCCCCCACCCACCCCAAGTTGTTCCGGTTTCCCCTCATGAGCTCATTCCACAGCTGGGGAGCCAGCTCGGTGGCCCTGGGCCGGCAAGCCTGCTCAGAACCGCCGGCCCGGTCCCCACCCCCAACACACTTGCGGGCCCGCCCCTCCCGACGCCGCCTCGTTGAGTGCCAAGAGCCAACCGAAGCAGCCAGAACTCCTCAGTGAAAGGCCTGCTTTATTTTCCTGGGGCAGCGAGGAGGGGGCTTTTCCCTTCCCATTGTCCAGACCCAGCCCCCTAAGGAGAGGGCTCAGCCTTCCCATCAGCCCTGGAGAGGAGGGAGGGCCTGGCTAGGCCCGGAGTGCTGGTGGCCTTGGGGGCCTTTGGCTGGGCCTAACCTGAGGTGGGCTCATGACCCCTCTTCTCCTGATCTCGACCCTCCCCTCTCTTGGAGGCAAGATTCTCCTCCCGAGAAAGGGTCTGGCAAAGATGCCCCTCCCTCCTTTGCAGCCCATAGCTGGGCAGAAGAGTCTGGGCTGCTCTCTAGTTCTGAGGCTCCAAGACAATTTTCTCATGTCTTCACCCCCAAAACTTTTCTCTGTGGCTGCAACGGGCAGATCAAACTTACCCCCACCCCTTCCCTGGTTTGCCATCCTTCTCCCTGGGGCCTGTGGAAGTAGGGGCACCCTTTTTATCCCTGTAGACAGCCCAGTTACTCACATCCTCCACCGATCCTGCTCTATCTGATCTATTTGGGTCCACATGCATCTACGGAGAGCCTCCTGAGCCCCGGGCCTTGAGTGAGGCTGTGCTGTGGGGGATAAGAGATGCACAGTGTGGGGTCCTGCTTTGGGAGGACACAGGGCAGCAGCCCACTCGGAGCTGATGCAGTCAGACAGCTGTAATCACCAAGGCTCAATGAGGGGCATGCTACTGAAAGACATGTCAGGACAGTGAGCTATTCTTGAACTTGCAGGACTGGAAGGCTAACGTAAGGAGGGAAGCAGGATTCTGGCTGGCCCCTGGGGTATGGATAAAAATCTTAACAAGGGAAAGATTCATTTACTCAACAAATATTTATTGAGCATCCTTACATGCTGGATATGAATATACACCTAGAGAACAGTCTTTGACTTGATGAAGGCAGGCAATAAATAAACAAATGGACATAAAGCTACTAGTTAAGGATGCTATGAGGGAAAGGTCATGGTGCTAGGAGAAAGAATACAGGGTATAGTTTAAAGACATGTTCTGGGAAGGCCTCTCTGAGGTGGTGACCTTGAAGAAGGAATCTAACATTAAGGTAGTTATACCAAGAGAGGGGGAAGGGTCTTTGGGTCCAGAGAGCATGAGCAAGCCTGCAAAAAAGGGAAAGGGACCTGGAGAAGGAGGGTGGGGCTGGATCAACAGGAGCAGTGGGAGATGCCTGGGAGATGGGGTCAAGAGCAGAGGCCAGATCATGCAGGGTCTTGGGATAGTGAGGAGTTTGGGTTTTATTCTTAGGCAGTGGGATCTAGAAGGTATATTAATTTGTTAGGGCTGTGACCACAACAAAGTACCATAGACTGTGGCTTAAACAATATGTATTTTCTTACTGTTCTGGGGGCTAGAAGTCCAAGGTGTCAGTAGGGTTGGTTCTTTCCAATGCTTCTCTCCTTGTAGATGGCTGTCTTCCCCCTGTGTTCACTATACACATCTGTGTGCAAATTTCCCCTTATAAGGACACCATTCACCTCAGATTAGGGTTCATCGTAATGACATCATTTTTACTTAATTGCCTTTTTAAAGACCTTACTGCCAAATAAAGTCACATTCTGATGAATTGGGGTGGGGGAGACACAGTTTAGCCCCCCAAAAAAGGTGGAGGCAGGAGAGAGAGCACAGATGCATGACAGTCAGAATATATACAGAGCTATCTGTTAAGACTGTTATGGTCAGGTGGTGGCTTACATCTTTGGGAGGCAGAGGCAGGAGGATCGCTTGAGACCAAGAGTTCAAGACCAGCCTGAGCAACATAGCAAGGCTCTGTCTGTACCACCCCCACCAAAAAAGTAGAAAACTTAGCCTGGCGTGGGGGTGTGCATGTATAGATTCTGATGATTAGGAGGTTGAGACAGGATGATTATGTGAGCCCAGGAGGTGGATATTGCAGTGAGCTATGGTCAGACCACTGCACTCTTGCCCAGGCAACAGAGCAAAATCCTGCCTCAAAAACAAACAAATAAAAAACCTGTATACGGCATGGCTACTTTAGCAGCATTATCTGGAAAGATGAATACAAGAGGTGGATTTTCATTCCTAGGAAAGAGAAGCCAAGTGGCACAGCCTGGCATGTATCTGGCTTCTTTTTGGGGAATAGACATGAAGGGAAGGGGCGCTGTTTAGGAGACTACTGCGATAGTCTGAGCTGGGAGAGATGTGGGCAAAGGCAGGGATAGGGGCCCTGGAAATATCTGTAGCACAACCGGAGAGACAGAGATAATAATGGCCCTCCCCATCCAGCCTCAGAGAGTAGGGCTCTCAGCCCAGTCCCCAGGGCTGGCTGGCTCCCTGCCTGCCCCTTCCAAAGGGAGAGGAGTCTTTACAATATCACATTACAAAAAGCCCAATGCAGTCTAGTGACTCACCAAGATAAGCTAATATCCAGATAAGATCAGAGTTTGTTTTAGAAAGAAAACAAGGCCTGATGCTCTAGAGTCTAGAGGACTTGGCCTCATTCAAGTAGGAACTGTAGACTCCATGCCCTGAAGTTTTCATTCTGACCCAAGAAAAGGATCGAAGAGCCTTCTTTTTTACAGACAGAGTGTCACTTTATCGCCCTCGGTAGAGTGCTGTGGCATCACAGCTCACAGCAACCTCCTACTCCTGGGCTTAGGCGATTCTCTTGCCTCAGCCTCCTGAGTAGCTGGGACTACAGGTGCCTGCCACAATGCCCAGCTAGATCAAAGAGCCTTCTACTAAAGCCAAGGCAAAGAAAGAGTGAGCAAATGGAGGACTCCAGTGATATGAGGGCAAAGTGGAGGCCACAGGGCAGGTAGGGCTGCAGAAAAGGGCCACAGGACCAGGACAGGCTCAGAGGGAAAGCATAGGACCTGAGCTAGGATGGGAATTCTTAAATCATGAGCATGACCCGGCAGAAACAAGTATCTCCCAAGGGTGAGGCTGTCAGAGTAGAAATGGCAGGATCTGCTGCCCCAGAAATGGTGACAGAAAGGGTTCCTGATGGAAAACTCCAGAAGGAACCAAGGGACCCCCCTCAAGAGGGAGAAGTAAGAAAGGGTCAACGGCCTGGGCCATTCCTCTAATATTATCACTTACTGGGGCCCCCAAACTCTGACATTCTTGGAGAAAATTCTACACTTGTGAAGCAAAAAGAACAGAGCTCACACCAATGGCAAAGCAGAGGTCAAATTTGTCCTTACACGTCAGAGGCCATAATCCAGAGGAAAGGATTATCAGCTCTACTTGAAGTTCATTCCTTCCATCAGAGATGCTATTGAGCCCACATGCCTTTATTCATGCTGTGTTCCTCTGCCTGCAGTACAAATCCCTCTCCTTTAATTCCTAATCAGCTCACGGGTCACCTCTCCAGATAACCTTTCCTAAACCTCCCCCCTCCTACCCTTTGCTGGGTTAGATGGCCCTTTCAGCATGGACAGCTAGTTGGACATCAAAAATTTCTACTTTCCCTGCCATAGTATAGAGGTTCTCAACTGAGGGGATCCCCTGCCCCCAGGGAACATTTGGCAATATCTATAGACATTTTTATTTTTATTTATTTATTTATTTTTTGAGACAGAGTCTCATTTTGTCACCCTGGGTCATGGCATCATAGCTCACAGCAACCTCCAACTCTTGGTCTCAAGCTATCCTCTTGCCTCAGTTTTTCTATTTTAAGTGGAGACAGGGTCTCACTTCTGCTCAGGGTGTTCTTGAACTCATGAGCTCAAGCTATCCTCCACCTTGGCATCCCAGAGGGCTAGGCTTACAGGCATGAGCCACCGCGCCTGGCCTGTAGACATTTTAAGTTGTTGAAAATAGAAGGTACTACTGGTATCTAAAGGGTAGAGGCCAGGGATTCTGTTAAACATCCTATAATACACAGGCAGCCTCTCTCTGCCCAAAAGAATTACTTGGCCCAAAATGTCAATAGTGCTTAGTTGTTACTAAGAAGTGGCTGCACAGCCAGGACTATATTTCCCAGTCCCCTTTGCAGCTGGATGTAGTCATGAGAGTGGGCTCTAGCCAAAGGAATGCAACCAGGAGTGATGTGTGTCACTTCAAGGCTCACGCCACAAAATCCCCCTCACTCTTACTCCCCTGTCTGCTGACTGGATACAGAGTATTTGGGTCCCTGGGGGATGGCAGAGCCACAAGATGGAAAAAGCCTAAATCTCCAAATCACCACATGGAAGAAAGACATTCACCTACTAGGAACACCTGCACCAGCCTCTTATATGGGAAATTACCTTTACCAGTATTAAGCCACTGAAATACTGGGATTAGTCACAGCAGCTGGCAATAGCCTTGAACACACTTCCTCATTTACTTTTTTTATTTTTTGAGACAGAGTCTCACTCAGTCACCCTGGGGTTGAATGCCGTGGTGTTATAGCTCACAGCAACTTTAAATTCCTGGGTTGGAACAATCCTCTTGCCTCCACCTCCCTAGTAGCTAGGACTACAGGTGCCTACCACAATACCCAGCTATTTTTAGAGAAGGAGTTTTGCACTTGCTCAAGCTGGTTTTGAACTCCTGAGCTCAAGCAATTCACCCGCGTTGGCCTCCCAGAATGCTAGGATTACAGGTGTGAGCCACCATGCCCAGCCTGATTTTTCCTGTGCAGTAGTTTGCTCACTCTTCACTCATTCATTTGTTCATGCCACAAACACTGATCTGCATGTCAGGCTCTGTTAGATGCCAAGGGAACAAATACAAAGAAGGATCAGACCTTACATATGGCCCCCGCACTTGGGGGTGGAGAGTTTATTGTGAAGAGAGTTAAATAGCAGAGCATGATCAATTACTCCAGGAACATACAGGGTGTAAGGGAAACAACAAGGAGGGAGAGGGAGAAGGGAGAGGGAGAAGGCCGAGAAGTGGCACTTTCCAGGAAAAAAAGCATGGAGTGGGAGGTAGTCACGGTGTGAAAATCTGCAGTACTCACAGCAGCCCAAGGCGCCAGAAGAAGGGTGTGTGTGGGGGGGGGTGGAAGACCTCTGTTCTGTGACTCAGTGGTCCTGCTTATCTCCCCTGGTGGACAGGCAGCTACTATGGCAGAAACCTTTTGTTTCCAGAGGACTCAGTGCCTGTATTGTGTCTAGCATTCTCTCCTCTTGGAATGACTCCCAGGACCCTCGCTCCAGCCTGCTCAGGCCTAAATTTACCCACTCCAGGCTCTCCAGCATAGTCTGCCTCTGCCCAGCTCCCCAGCTCAGGAAGCATTTCCACATACACCCAGGTCTCAAACCAGAAATCTGTGGGGTCATTCTAGACCCCCTTCTCACTTGGCTCCCATATCCAGGCCATCCTTCAGCCCTCAGATTCTGGCTTGGTCATTAATACTTCCTAGAACCTAACCAGGAGCCCCGTTGGCTGTCTCCCAGGTTACAACAGCTGAGTAACTCATACCAGCTGGTAACTGTGCCCACCCTGCTCTTGCTCCATTCAATGCACCTTCCTCTTTCCCATCAGTTACCTTTTAAAAACACCGACCTGAGTTTACAACTCCCTGTGTTCCCTAGACTTTCCCCCAGGGTCTATACCGTAAAATCTAAGCTCCCTGCTAGATCCTCCCTATAGTAGTCTCCATCATAAACTCCTGCCTGTCCCTCTGGCATCATATTACTCTGCTCCTAAACCTCCATGCTCTGCTGTTCTGAGCCCCTTACCCTTCTGCCATGAATCACCCTGTCTCACTCCCTCTCCCCAGGTCCCTGTGGGTACTGCTCCTCTGCCTGGAATACTCTCCTCCTTCTGTGTCTGACCTTCTCCTGTTTGCCCTTCAAAGGGCAGAGTGTCTGGTGCCTGGTGGACATTTAGAGAATCTTTGCTGGGTGGATGGGTGGGTGGGTGGATGGATGGATGGATGGATGCATGAGTAGGTGCTCAGTAATGTTTGTAGAATGGACTCAAAGGTATCTCTCCTGTACTTCCTTATCTGAGTTCTTTAAAGAAATGTCTTTACTAAGTTATGATTTAATGTTATGCTGTCTGTCTTCAGAGAACCCTGATGTGAGAAACTGACCAACTTAACAGCATTTCTGTCTTTTATGAAAGCAGAATTGAATATATTGCCCACTATGTCATTCTGTGTCCTTTATACAAGGACTCATGATAAATTCATGCTTGGGGTTATTTCCAGGAAACATTTTGTCTCTGCAGATGAAGATGTGTATTTTCTGCTGTCAGAAAATAAAAACTCTGCCACCGATGTTTTTCCATTTTTGCTTTAGCTGACAAATAGGGATACCCAGTTTTATTACCTTATTACCTCCATGCAGTCTGACCAATTCAGGTGCCTGAAAGTAGCAACTTTTTCTGCTTTCTTTAGGTGGAGTCAGTTCTTGCTTTATTCTTCCATGCTATTTTTTGTACTTTTTAATCTGAAAGCTGCCTCAAATCATCTCAGCAGTAAGCTAACAGAAGTTTTAAAGAAATGCATTTTGGTGACCAATATCCCGGCATGGAAGTTATGGAAGGAAGGGCTGAGAACCAAACTTCTAGTTGAGAGAGATCCCACAAAGAGCCGCTCTAAGAATCCTTGGGGCATCTTTCATGACTGGGGTCTAATAGAAAGACCACAGCAGGAGGCAGAAGGTCAAGTGGATTCTGACTTTGTTGCCATGTCATATCCTTTTCCTCTGCCAACACTGACTTTCCTTTCCCCTATCTTTAAATGGAGATTTCATAGGCTGCCATTTTTATGCTACAAAGAGGTCAATAACAACAGCCAATAATAATAAGTGTGATGTTTCCTTTATTGAAGCCATACCATGATCCAAGCACTGCTGAGAACCTCAAATGCATTTTCCTATTTGAAACTTCTCTCCACCCCAAACTTGTCTATTGTTTTTACTACTTTGCAGATGAAGAAATGCCAGAAGTTAAGAATGTGCAAAGCCACCTCTTAGCAAGTGGCAGAGCAGAAATACAAATACAAGTGTGTCACCTGCCACCAGTCAAGCTCTTAACTACCTTCTCACATGTGGGGAAGAAATGAAGCAATAACAAGGGCTAAAATGTCCTGGAAAGTGGCAGGGATTGCTAATGGTGTTGCCAGGAGAGAGAAGTGACAGTCACAGCTTTGCTTCTAGAATACTCTAGGTTCCTTTTCAAAGTCCTGTCAGTGGCTGGCTGCTGTGCAGCCCTATTCTGTTGCTGAGGCAACATCCAGGAAGCAGCCCATTGCTATGAAATATGGCCACCACCTGTTCTTCCTCCAGCTTGATGGTTTTTACCTCAAGAAATTTGCCCGGGTATCATTATGCATGGGCCCTGCCTCTGAGCAGTTTGATTCATTGGGCATTATTGCCATGGTAATGGGGGTCTGTCTGGTTTTTAGGGACTTACAAAAACTTTGAGGCCTAAAAATTGTGTTATTGGCTCCACAATATGAAAGAAAACACTGGAACATTCAAATCAGTAAATATTTAACTAAATGCCAAGCGTAACATTATGTCAACTTCATTAACTGTTGAATTTAGTAGTCGTAAAAATTTCATTGCATTTGATAACAATTTGTAGGACGGAGTTTTCCCACTGCACAAGATTTCTCAAGTAGGCACTAAGATCGGTGAGAAATCACAGCCGATCATAAATTAAATAATTTACTCATGGCCAAAAGTTTTCAAAGGCAAAAATGGCAAAAATCCTTGCAATGTTCTTGTATAACCAAAAGTTATATTTACTGTGAGAGGTGGGTGTGTTTAAAGTATGTTAGATAAGGAACAGGATCTATGAGAGTAAGCAAGCTCAGGGTCTATGAAGGTCTTAAAGGAGCCCTAGGCCATGCCCACCTTTTTGAGTTTTCCAATCTAGGCTTGTTTGTGTCAGAAGCCAGGTGAGTAGAGGCTTTGGCTAGGGGATAGGTAGGAGCGTTGCCTCCTCCTGAGACTTTCCTGGTTCTAAGTAGGAAAGCGAGAATCCCCAAATTCTATTTATTTATTTTATTTATTTATTTATTTTTTTTTTTTGAGACAGAGTCTCACTCTGGCACCCTGACTAGAGTGCCATGGCATTATACCTCACAGCAACCTCAAGTCCCTGGGCTGAAGCCATCCTCTTGCCTCAGTTTTTCTATTTGTAGTCGAGACGGGGTCTCACTCTTGCTTAGGCTGGTCTTGAACTCCTGAGCTCAAGCAATCCACCCACCTCAGCCTCCCAGAGTGCCAGGATTATAGGTGTGAGCCACCGCACCCGGACTTCCCAGAATTCTAAATAATGACAGCCAACTTTCCTCAGGTACATGCATCAGCTAGACTCGCTATCTGAAGCCCTAAGTGTATCATTTCAGTTGTCCCAAAACAACTCTACGAGGTCAATATTCTCTCTATTTTGTAGATGAGCAAACTGAGACATAGAGGTTAAACAATCTGCCCAGGGGCATATGAGTGGTAAGGGGGGAAAATTTTAAGAATTTTTTCAAGCTAATAATAATTCATAGATAATATGGAATCCATGACCATGGAAGGCTTCACCTCAAGCTCTAAAAAAAAAAAAATGGCAGAAACCCAGCCTGTCATCTTTACTACTCTATCTTCAACGCTGGGGACAGTGCTGGGCACATAGATACATGTACTGGAAGAACATAACTCCGTGTTGAATAAGGACAGGAATAAGTTGCCTCATGCCACACTGCTCTGCAGCAGGGGCTTATGAAATGCTTTGCCTGCCCGCCCCTATCACTCGGTTGTGACTCAGTCCAGGGTAGAGGTCTTTCTCATCTCTAATCTCTGTGTCTTTTGTACAGTCATGGTCCCTGATAGGTGCTTAAAAATGGACAAAGCCCGGAAAAGTGTAAATGATGATTCCGAGTCCACTTCTTCACCAAAGAACAATTTCCCCAGGACAGCTAAAGTTCTCCCTCCCTACACAGAGCACAAAAGCTGTTATTTAGAAACTCCAAATACGTCGCAGTGGAATCAACAAGCAGAATAACATGCAGCACTTTTCATGCGCTCTACACCTGCGCTGGTTGTTGCTCTAAGGCAGTGTTGTTTAACATTTTTTAAAATCTCACAGCACACTTGAACCTATGGTTAAACGGTGGCACACTTAAATTTTGTTGATCAAAAAAAAAAAGAGTGAAAAGAAGAATATACTTACTAGGCTTTGAATTTCTTTCAAAAATAACTTAATTAATGATCTTTAAAAATTTTTGTGGTGCAGGGCAAAGTGGCTCATGCCTATAATCCTACTAGCTGTCTGGGAGGCTGAGGCTAGTGGATTGCTGAGCTCAGGAGTTCAAGACCAGCCAGAGCAAGAGTGAGACCCTGAAAAAATTAGCTGGGAAGTTAAGGCAAGAGGATTATTTGACCCCAAGAGTTTGAGGTTGCTGTGAGCTATGACAGTACAGCACTCTATGGGAGCAACAAAGTGAAACTTTGTCTCAATAAATAAATAAATAAATAAATAAATTTTTTTGTGGCACTCTTACATGATTATCTCATGGGACACTGGTATGCTGCAGTGTACCAGTTGAAAATCTCTGCTGTAAGGAATTCCCATGTGTGAAGCAATTATTTAGTGATGGAATAGCTACAACAGTTCTGCAAAGCCCGTGTTCTTCATTACTGTCACATTTTACAGATGAGGAAACCAAATAGTATGGACACAATTACATCTTCACCCCCCCAAATTCATACATTACACTCCTAACCTTCAGTGCCTCACAATGTGACTCTATTTGGAGATACGACCTTTAAAGAGGTGGTTAAGATAAAATGAGAGCTCCTTAGGGTGTGTCCTAATCTGACTGATGGACTTTTAAGAAAAGGATATTAGGACAGGGATGCACATAGATCATGTGAGGACAGAAGAAGCCAGCCTAGAATCAAGACAAGGAACAAGACTTCAGAATGATACCAGCCCTGATCTTGGGCTTACAGCCTTCAGAATTATGAAGAAATAAAGTTCTTTTGTTTAAGCCTTGATCTTGATCTTGGGCTTACAGCCTTCAGAATTATGAAGAAATAAAGTTCTTTTGTTTAAGCCACACACACATCTGTGCTGCTTTGTGATGGGAATCCTAGCAAACTAATACACCAAGGCCCAGGGTAATTGGTCTGACTCTACATTGCCAGAAAGCATGAACTCAGAATTTGAGCCAGGTAGTCTGGTTCTTGAGTGTCCGTGTTTCGCCATGATGGAAATGTCCTTGTGCTGGCCAGTAGGGTAGCCACTAACTCTATGTAGCTATGGAGCACTTGAAACAAGGCTAGTGCAACTGAGGAGCTGACTTTTGAGCTTAATTTACATTAAATTAAAATGAAAATAACCCCATGTGGCTAGTGGCCACCATAGTGGATACAGCTTTATCCTGTTTTTGACTATATCACTTAAAGCAGAATCTTCTAGAACCCTCCTTTGTGTGCTCTAAAAACATGCTTTTTGTTCCCTATCTGTGCTGTATTTTCTTTTCTTTTCTTTTTTTTTTTTTTTTTCTTGCAATTCTTTCTAATTCAGCCCCTTTGCCTGGTCTCCTGCTGGGGGAGAGAGAGAGCAGGAGGAGTGAGTGAGCTAGCTAAATGCAGAATCCCGTGGCCTGGGCAGTGCAGGGTGGCTGCGTGCCCCTCTAAGCTTAGGTGTTAGCCAACCAAATGCCAAGCAGCACAAACACCGAGTGACATTTTCAGAACTATTAATATTTCATCAGAAATGATCACTTTTCCTTTAAATACACTTATTTTAAAAGGTTTTCTACATTCTTAACTATAATTTTATTCAGTCTAGGTCCTCGGAATTTTCCCCAAAGGAACACATCTTCAATTTTATAATGAAAATCAAAGAGGAATGAAGCTCGGATTTCAAAATTCAGAGTCAACATTTCTAGGAACACAGCTCCTCTGTAAAGAGCAAGGCTGTGTATTGGGTACCTACAGTACGCCGGGCACTTGACATACAGTATGCCATGAATTCATACAACACATATTTACTGAGTGCCTACTATGTGCCACAAACAGGATCCTTATAATAATTTATAGAAAAGGATTCTTTCTGGTCCTGCTCAAAATTGCCTCCTCAAAGAGGCCTGCATGGAAGGTCATCAAACACTGCCTCCTCTCCCTTCCCCATTTCCTCGCTGAGTTAGTTCTTTCTCACCAGAGCCCTATTTCATCTGTAATTATTGCTGCTTTCATTTTTCTTGCTGGGCTAGTTTTCCACGGATTTCCCTGTGCTAGCACACAGGGTCCACGAGAGCAGAGACCCCAGGAGTGTAGTCCACCTCGGCTTCCTCAGTGCCTACAGCCCATCTGGCATCCAGGAAGGACTCTGTGAGCTCTGGGGAAAATTGGAACGAGGATGGGAGAACTTAAGCCCTCAGAGATGCGGCGCCTGTGACTCAGAGGAGTAGGGCTGTGGTCCCATATGCCAGAGGTTCAAACCCAGCCCTGGCCAAAGCCCTCAGAGGAGCACAGCTGGGAAGTGAGTGTCAGGATTCAACGCAGCTGTACACCTGCAGGCTGATATCTTGGTCCACGGGTGTCCATTCTTCTTTCTTCTTTCTCTGTTGTTTGCTCTTCCTTTTCAGGGGAACCTCTGGAGGGACAAGCACTGACTGACTCTTCGGGGGCCACGGAGCCCCGCGTGGGCAGAGGTGCTGTGTCACTGTGGGTTGCTGGTTCAGTGAGGGTAGCAACTTGCTGATGATCGCCATCAGCTCCCTCCGCCCGAGCTCTCCCCCTCCCGCCCCACCCTGGGGTTCCTACTGAGGTTATGTCAGCGGATTAGGGCGCGGCACGCAGTCAAGGCCAGCGTGTTGGGGTCTGAGTCCCAGCTCCCCAATTCTTAGTAGGTTTTGGACACAACCCTTCTCGACTTTGAAACTCACTTTCCTCGCGTGTAGAACGACAATAAACAACCGTACTAATTTCATGAGCTTGAATAGGGTTGAATATGAGCCCAGCGCTTGGCACACGCTGAGCACCGTATAAAATGGCAGTTAGGGTTAAAATCAGGCGGATAAAGGCGCAGGGCCCCCAGGCGGACCCCAGGGGTGTGTGTGTGTGTGTGTGTGTGTGTGTGTGTGTGTGTGTGTGAGCGTGGGGTGGGCAGCCTGCGCTTTGACTTTGACTCCTAATCCCTAAGGGCGCCCGGGCTCCGGCGGCCCCTCCCCACCCCCCACTCCCGCCCCCAGCCCACCCGGCGGCCTTGGCCACGGAACCCCGCGCCCCGCGCACCAAGCCGTTGCTGCGTTTGAAACCCACCTAAAGAATTCCAGCGCTCGACGGCGAGGGTCTGGGAGCCACTGGCACGTAAATTGGCCACAGCCGCCCTGCCGGTCTGCCCAGCCGAGCCCGCGCCCTCTGGAGGCGTCGGGTTGCTTTCCTGGAGCCGCTCCCCGCAGCCGGGCGCGGGCCGGCGCAGGTGTCTGCTGGGGGTCCCGGGTCAGCCGGCTCGTTGACACACTCGCCGCTCTCGCTTTCCAGGGGCGGCAGAGCAGCTGCGGACAGGGCACAGAGGGACTGGCAGGATAGCCGGGGGAGCAAAACAGGGTCTGCGGCGGGAGACGGGGCCGTTGGCCCTGAGTTGCGCGGGGCTCCCTGGAAGGTCTGAGCCCTAGTCTGGGAGGCTCCTGCCCCCGCGGCGCCCAGCACGGTGCCGGGCCCTCGCTCAGTCTTCGCGGGGCTCAGCGGTCAAGGATGGGCTGAGCCCAGGCGCCGCAAGGTGTCACAGGGGTGTCTCACGGGGGGAGTCCCAGGTACCGTGGGGAGAGCCAGCCTCTCCCTCCAGCTGTTCCCAGATGTCATTCTGCCCGCCCAGGCTCCTGGTTCCTGAGCTCCGGGGGATTCCACGGTTACTAAGCTACTGGTTTTTGTTGACTTTTAAATATTTTCTTCTAAGGGAGAGGGGAGGGGGGAAAAAGTCAGGAAAGAGCAAAAAAATCCAAATCAAAATAAGCCCCCCCTCCCCAAAAGAAAGCTGTTCTCCACCCACCACTCCCGCACGAATCGAGGGCCTCTGAACACAGTCGCCTCGCCGGAGCAGCAGGCAGGCAGGGCTGACCCGCTTCCACCAGGACCCATCCTTATCCCCCTTTCTGTTGAATGAGGGGTGGTGGCGGATGGTCCCCCTGTCTTCGAGCCCTGGATGGACAAAAGGGCTTCCGGAAAGAGAGGAGGAGGATGGCCAGTGGGAATGGGCTCTCTTCATCCTCCGCCCTGGTGGCCAAGCGCCCCTCCGCCCTGGGCCCATTCCCCAGATACATCTGGATCCACCAGGATACACCCCAAGACAGCCTAGACAAGACTTGCCATGAAATCTGGAAGAGAGTTCAAGGCCTACCCGAGGCCTTGCAGCCCGGGACCTCCATGGAGCAGCTTTCTGTCCCCATGGGTGGGACTCCAAGAGACTTTGGACTCAGCTTCCAAGAAGAGTGAGTATCTCTGTACTTTGTCAGCAGCAAGTGAACAGGGGGAGAGATGAAGTCCGACCTTTTGGGAGAATGTCTTGGCCCCATATTCAGCCTGGTTAAACCCTGAACACTATATTTTTCCTCCTTGCGGCCTCCCCCAATGGTCCTTTGTTCAAGCTTTATAGAAGAGCTGACCAAGGTCCTGAAGTTACTGGAGTGAAGGGCCAGATTAGGGCTGTTTTCTAGGCTGCCTCTTCACCAGCCCACTAAAAAGGCCATTTCTCATCCTAAAGGGATGTGAATCTCTGGTCTTTGAAAAAAAACCCTAGCCAAAGCCTAGGGGTAAATGGCTTGTGGCTTTTCCCTCAGAGGCGAGTAGAGGATCCTTCCCCTCTCCCACCTAAAGGCTGGGCGTTCACACAGATGAATCTGATGGTTTTAAACCACATCTGGAATTCCCTAATACAGGGAGCAGCTGTCCCATTCAGCCTCCACAGAAGCTGCTGCAAGAGCACACATCAAAATATTTACTGGGAAGGCATTGACATATTCAGAGGACATAATAGAAAATTAAAGTGCTGGAAGATGGCTGTAAATAGCCGGTTTCCTGGATGGGAAATCCTGTGTCTGGGAAACACAGAATTAAGTGTTTTTCCATCAGGTCAAAGGTGGGCAGATATTGGTGGGGATGGATACTGGCAAGGAGAGGAAGGAGGAGAGAGGAAGAAGGCACCTCATTAAGAAAAGGAAGTAAATCTGCTATGGTTATTAATGCCATTGTTGCACACTTATTCAACGCTTTGCATCTTCAAAGTGGGCTGCAAACTTAATTAATCCTCCCTTTGTCCCTCTGAGGCAGGTATTAGTGTCCCCATTTTACAGATGGATTAAGTGTTGAAAATTAAGTGCTAATTAAAGACTAAGTGATAATTAAGTGTTGCCAGTCTGACACTTGCTCCTGCTTTGTTCAGAGATGCTCTGGAGCAAGGGAGTCATTCCAGCTTTTATCAGCTGCCTCTGTTTTCAGGGATGTCTAAGTAAGAGCTGAGAAGAAAAGCAGCATGTAACTGATATCCAGATCTGCACTACCTGCTGTCCCTCATTTACCTGCTGCCAATGAGGGTGGAAGGCACTTTGGCTGTTCCTGCCTCCTTTGCCCTGTGCTCAGCATGACATGGCTCAAACGGGAATGGCTTTTCTATAGCCAAAATCCTGCTGTCAGGCCTTTGGTGGCAATGAGCCCTTCTCCCCTGCCCATTGCCATCTGCTCTGGGACAGGGCCTTGGCAGGAGAGCCCATGGGGCTGTGGTAAGCTCTCAGAGGCCAAGAAGCTGATGTCCACTTTGCAGACCCAGGGTCAGTGGCAATTTCCAGTAGATGGCACCCAGTCTGGCAGGTCACACTGAGTTAATGGAGGCAGACTCTACTTCCAGTTTGCACTTGGCCAAAAATTGAACTGGCATACCTTTGGCCAGTTGCTTAACTCCATTTGGCCTTGATTTGCTCATCTGCAAATTGAGGATGATATGCCCTGCCTTGTCCACCTCAGAGTTGATAATGAGGATCAGATGTGATGGGAGGCAGGGAAATGAAAGATGCATTATACAAATGAGGCTGCTCTTAATATGCGATGCTCAGGGTTGGAGGTTTTATAGCTATTGTTGGCTTCGATCTAGGGTTTTCACAGTGCACTCTCTAAACCCCAGAGTGTTTTGGGGACCGTCCTGGAGTCAAGTGAGCTAGTTGGGGCCCCAGTCCCCACTTCAACCAGAGCTATTCAGCTTTTATCAGTTTTTCTTACTGAAGCTTTAAGTAAGGTTGTGTTCAAAAAAAAGGGCCCTGATACTGAGAAGCACTAGGTAGGAAACTACTGACTTAGATGAATAAATGATATCATAATTGTGCAGATGTCAACCAAGCAGAACACAACCAGAGAGTTCCCTGGTGAAGTCAGATGACTCTGGCTTCAGATTATATTCCAGCCCTGTGCCAATTGAAGAATTTGTTACTGTTTAATTTATCTGAGCTTTGGTCTCCTCATCTGCCACATGGAGATGAATACTGTGATGTCATAGAGTTGATGGGATGATTAAATTAGATATGTAAACTTTTTTTTTTTTTTTAAGACAGAGTCTCACTATGTCACCCTGGGTAGAGTGCCGTGGCACAGCTCACAACAACCTCAAACTCTTGGGCTTAAGTGATTCTCTTGCCTCAGCCTCCTAAGCAGCTGGTACTACAGGTGCCCGCCACAATGCCCAGCTATTTTTTTATTGTAGTTGTCATTTTTGTTTAGCAGGCCTGGGCTGGGTTTAAGCCAGCCTACCTACGTGTATGTGGCCAGCACCCTAATTGTTGAGCTACAGAATTCGAGACAATATTTAAACATTTCTGCTAATAATCAGGATTTGTAAAAATTTCTTGTAATGGTGGTAATGATGATCATATCTTTAAGCACTACAGTTATTTCATGAGGTAGGTACTATTTTAAACTCCCCATCCTTTTAACAAAAACCTTTTTATTATGCAAATTTTCAAACACATAGAATAGCATAGTGAATGTTTATGTGCCTATCACCAAGTTTCAATAATTACCCAATTGTGCCATTCTGGTTTCAGTTGCTCCCTACCCTTCATTTTTAAACAAAATCCTTTGTGCAAATGAGGCAACTGAGATTGGGAGGGGTTAATTTTTTCCCCCAAGGTCTTACCATTTAGGAAGTGCTAGAGTTTTAGAAATGAAAGCCAGGATCATCTTAGCCATTATTTTATAATGTTGGTTGTCTTCCCTTAGGATCTGAGGCATCTCTGGGTGATCAAAATATTTGGGAGTCTCATGTTCTGATGATCACACAGACTTCAAATCCAGGCAGCTGTCCCTGGTGTTAATACGACACTTCCAGGCCCACAAGATCCCTCTCTGCTAGTTTATCCATTGCTTAATTTGGTGATGTTTTTTTCTATTTTCATAGGTAGGTAGGTAGGTAAGTTATAAAACCATTGTTAGCCACACATTTTTTTCTTGACTCTCTCTTTACCTATCATAGAAACCCAGACATCTCAAATGTAAAGGAGATTTTAGAGGCCATCTTCTGCTGTCTGAATCCCCTCCTCCATGTCCTTGCCAAGTGCTATGCTTGTACCACTTGTCTACTTCCTTAGAAGGAGAGCTTATCACTTCCTAAGGCAGTGTCTTCCCTTGCTATGAATTTTCTCAAAAGGCCATTTTCTTCCTGCATCTAAAATGTGTTTTCTATCAGACTACTAATACCCATTGATCTGGATTCCGCCCTTAGGGCTCCAATCTAAATCTATCCCCCCTTTCTCTGAATAGCCCATTAGATATTAAAAAGATAGCAACAAGGTACCTTCTAGGATTTTTTATTTTGTCTCTATAAGCTAAATACGTCTGGTTTTCTAAGTTTCTCCTCACGTGCCAACTTGGTCAGTTTCCTGACCACATTTCTGGTCCTTGTGGCAGTGTGACTCCCGGAACCAAGTCCAGTAATCCAGGTATGATCCAGTCTATGGAGACAGGATCCTCCTTGTCTACCTTTTGCATTCCTGTTAATATAGCCAATACCACATTCACTTTTCTCCCCAAGCTGACTTCCCTGTATGGACATGTGTTGAGTTCATTCATTCATTCAACAAACATTTAAGCATCTGCTATGTGCCTGGCACTGTGCTAAAAACTAGGGGGGGGGGGGGCCTAGAGCTTTGAACCAGATAAGGCCCTGCCTTTCCAGAACTTACATTCTAGTAGGGGAGAGAAACAGAGATGGTTTGTTATGTGAGGAGAGATGTAGGTAGATCTCTGCGAAGGTGCTGCAAGAGTCCAGGTGAGGCCTGATGAAGGCCTGATGATGCTGGTGGCTGGACCAGGGTGACTACAGTAGAGATGAAAAAAATGTGGGACTCTGTGAGTGTATTTTAAGAGGAGCCAATAGACCTGCTGATGATTTGGGTATATAGAGACAGTGAAGCTGAATTGAGGTATTTGGCTTGAGCCCCTGGTTGGATAGTAGTGCCGTTTACAGAGGTGGGGAAGAAATGGGGGAGAAATGGCCTTTGGGGGAGAAATCAATAGTTCTATCTAGTGCTGATTAAACTGAACCGAATCTTGTTAGTTTTCTTTTAATTAGTGTTAAATTTGGACTTGGAGAATTGTGGCAAGACACTTGCTCAAGGATTGCCTATTCATTTGTCTCTAAAACTTCACAGCCTCGAATCGGGGCTTCAGATTTGCTGATGACTACATTGCCCTAATTAAGGAATGGCATTTGTTAATTTCCATATTTATAGATGCATTCAACAAACACAGTGCCCTGTGCAGAGTCTCAGAGATGCAGATATAAGTAAGACAGAAGCCCTTCCCTCAAAGAACTCCCATTTGAGTAGGAGGGAGGGACACAGGTACATATGACAACAACATTCAACACATATTAATGTATACCTATTACTGCATGCCAGACGATATCTGAGATAAATACAATGGTGGGAAAGCTGGGGAAAGTCTCTGATCTCCTTCTTGGAGCTTCAGTGTCTTGTAAAAGGCAGAGCACAGCACATTACGATGAGTGTTCTTCTGATGATAGAAGCACGCTGACTCAGGCTCTGTGCCTAGGGAAGGCTTCCTGGACAAGGCTGAAGGAAGTGAGCTGAAGGGGCAACAGATGAGACCCCCGCACTGTGACTGTAAAGAAACGTGTGATCACAGCTGTCAGGAAGCAGAGAATGTCAAAACCCATAGTAACTGCAAGGTTTTCATAGTCAAGAGTCCAAGCTATGTCTTGAGAAGAGAGAAAGATCGTCCTATGAAAAGAGGCCAGGAGGTGCAGGGAAAGACGAGGGGTTCCCTGAGGATGAAATTCAGCATGTATGAAGGGTGGGGAAGAAGGGAGAGGTGGCCTAGAGCTTGCTGGGGTGGGCGGCTTCCCTTACTGCTTCCTTGGTCAGCACCCAAGACCTCTCCATCTACCTGTCAGAAAGAACTTGGTCTGCAGAATCGAAAGGCATCACTCCAAGCCTGACACAAGTAGAAAAATGAATTTACAGAAAGAAAAGGTATCCTTTTAAGCATTTTTAAACAGATATGATTTCTTTCTTTTCTTCTTTCTTTCTCTCCTTCTTTCTTACTTTTTTTTTTTTTTTTTTTTTAAGACAGAGTCTTAATTTCTTGCCCCCAGTAAAGTGTCATGGCATAATAGCTCACAGCAACCTTAAACCCTTGGGCTCAAGACATCCTCTTGCCTCATCCTCCCAAGTAGCTGGGACTATAGGCACCTGCCACAATGCCCATTTTTTAGAGATGGGATCTCTCTCTTGTGCAGGCTGGTCTCAAACTCATGAGCTCAAGTGATCCATTTGCCTGGGCCTCCCAGAGTGCTGGGATTATAGGCATGAGCTACTGTGCTGAACTCCAGATGTGATTTATTGATCTGCAGCTTTCTGGGGCTGGAAGGAAGGAAGAAAGAGAACTGTTCCACTCTGACTTTGCCAGCAATTCACTGTCCTCAGTGCTGGTGGAACCGGGGGGACTTGAGAACCCAAAGGGCTATCATGCTTGAATTGCCCCCCAACAAGCCCATTCTTTGTGCTACTGTTATTTAAACAATTAGGTGAACTTAATTCCAACCTTCCTATTCCAGGAATTTTGCTTGGAATACATAACCTTTGTTTCTACCGTTGTTATTTACAAAGCTTGAAACCTAACAAAGGGAGTGGAAGGCCAAGGTTCATGCGTGGAAGCTCGGCTCTGAAGACCTCTGGAGTCTCATGTTCTGGGCTACTACTTTCTCTTCTTTGGGAGTTCACACTCCTCTTTGAGAAGCTGGTGAAAACTGCTAGGCATGCTTCCATCTGAGACACATCCTCACGTCTCTCAATATTTGGAGAATGATTTCAGAGATCCTCAGGGGCTGCAGTTTGGAATCTTTTGCTCGGATACACTTGATCTGAGCCAAATGGCCAAGAAGCCATGAGACTCAATACTTAAGCAACTTCTCCTCCTCAGGGCTGGATCTCAGCACCCCAATCCACTGACACTGATGTGACACACTGGCCTTCCCTCGTCCGGTCCCTCCACCCCTCCTGACAGTGACCTTCCTGATGGCCTCCATGCCACCCTGCTCATCTTTCTTCCGCCACCCCACAATGCCTCATCTCGCTACATTTGGTTCCTTGCTCCCCAGGACTCCCTCTACCTTTCATCTGCCTCCTCAATGGCACTGCTCAGACTTCTTCTGGGGGCTCTCCATTGTCCTGTTGCCCTTGGCTCCATCCCCAGGGCCGTCTGGGTGGCCCTACCTGTGTCTCTGGATGCATATCTCAACGCTCTCTCCCATGTTCTGGAAACCCAGAGGAACTGCTGGCAAACTGGGGCCTGTCTTCTTGCCTTTGCTCCATTTTTCTGCCATTGGCTATGCCTTTCTCCGTACCTGTCTATAAAAATCCCTCTCCTCCTTAACGACTGGGAATAAGTATGTCATTGTTCTCAACTTTTGCACTGAAAATTCAACATGTCTTTCTCTTTCTCCTTCCTCTGTGTTCCTCTTTAAATGGAATCTCAGCACACTTCCTAGCTATAGCCAAGTTCCTCAGACTTTCTATGCCCTATTTTGCACATCTGAAATATGGAAACAGCTAAAGTGATATCCTTAAGGACTTCTGGGGGTGGGCTGGGCTAATGAAGTGATGCAGGTAAAGCTGACCCAGCAAATAGAAGAGAAACTTCATATTCATCACCACCATCACTGCCGCTATTGTTATCAAGGTTAAAATGATAAGACAAGAACAACACAGAAAAGGGAGACTTACATACCAGAAAACTAAGGCTAAGGGAGACTACTCAATGGAGAACAGCCTTTGGTCTAAGATTCCTGGCAGCCAGGGCAAAAAGGGAGAACCTATCGGTTTTCATAACTCACATGATCTAATAAGAAAAAGCAATAGAATACACTCAGGCTGGTGGGTTCAAACCCAGCCCGAGCCAGCTAAACAACAACGACAACTGCAACAACAACAAAAAATAGCCGGGTGTTGTGTCGGGCACCTGTAATCCCAGCTATTTGGGAGGCTAAGGCAAGAGAATCATTTAAGCCCAAGAGTTGGAGGTTGCTGTGAGCTGTGATGCTACAGCACTCTAACAAGGGTGACATAGTGAGACCCTGTCTCAAAAAAAAAAAAAAAAAAAAAAAAGGGAGAGAGAGAGAGAAAGCAACAGAGATATTCATGAGACATAAAGGCTTCTGCATCTCTGAGGACCACATGGTGTGCGTCTTTATTTGTGGATGATGGAATGGAAGAGTCAGATCCAATCCAAGTCCCTTGTTGACCTCTGGCCAGAGGGCAGGACACAACACCTTGATCAGATGTGTCATTGTGGGATTTCTGATGAGGAGGCAGTCACCTGGCACACATTGTCTTCTGCCTTGTGACGATTCCTCCTCCCCCACTTGACCGTGGTATTTAAAGGCAATGGCTGTGTCTTACTCATCTTTGCCTCCCCTGAGCCCAGCCAAGTTCCTGGCACTTGGTGGCTCTGCAGTGTATATGAATGAATGAGGAAGTAGATGATGAATGAGCTGTAAAAATGCCACTCCAAGGAGGGTGAGGTCCAGAGGTGGCCAAGATCCAAGCAAAGGGTCATGGGCATCAGAGGAGGCATTTAGGGACATAAAAACAGAATATCAATAAGTCAAGACAATCCACTTTTTTCTCCTTTTGTCTTAGGCTGCAGATAAGGGAACTATCATAACATTTTCTTGAGCACCTTGTCTGTATCATGTATCTGGCTTTCTATTTTAAGTTTCTGTTTTATTTTATTGTCCTTAGCTCCCTTCCCAGGGAAGGGTCAATATGAGTAAGGAAGGTTCAAAGGGGTAGGCAACTTACCCAAAGTCATCAGCTTAGAGGGGAGCAGAGCAAGGGACAGGAGCCCAGTGGGGTTGCAGCACCTGAATTCTACCCACACACCAGGAGCCCTTCAGGATAGCCCTTCCGTGTCTGCTTAGTACCAGGAAAGAGGAATCATGATTAATGTCCCACTTCCAGGTCCCCCTTTGTAATCTAATTTTATGGTTTTGGGAGCTGTGTTGCAGGTTGTGGGAGCCCGCAGAGATGGGCCACCAGTGGTTTGGTTTAATCCCCTTTTTAATATCTTTGTTGCAACGTTATTTCCAATTCAGCTCCCAAGTCACATTAAAAAAATACCTCCTCCTTAGGGTAAGCCTTCCCTTATTAAACAGATTCAAATGAAAAGTTTTAAAGATAATTTGAACAATACGAATCACCATGTAGCTCCCAGCCCAAGCTCCTTTATTGCTGTATTTATTCCCCAGTATTTGCTGTCTCATTCCCCAGCTCACTGAATCCCTCATCTCCCCCAACTTCCAGTCCTTGGCCCAACTCACACCTACTCCCCCAGGGAGAATCTTGCTGGGAAAGAGGCAGTGCCTCACTTCTGTTCATTCCTCAATATCCCCTCTGCCCTGCTGGACACACAGGAAACAGCTGCATATCATCTAGAGCAATGGTTCCCAACTTCCCTAATGCCGCGTCCCTTTAATACAGTTCCTCATGTCGTGGTGACCCCCAACCATAAAGTTATTTTCGTTGCTACTTCATGAAGTACCACGACACGGACACGAGGAACTGTATTAAAGGGTCGTGGCATTAGGAAGTTTGAGAACCACTGATCTAGAGGGAAGTTTGTACTAGGTGGCTGTGCACCAAGGTATAGATAGGAATCATGTGGGGAGGTGGGATGTGGGAGTAGGAAGAGGGGGCAAGGAGGTGAGAAAGGAAACCTCAAAATGCAGATTCCAGCCCCATTCCAAACCAGCTGAACTGCCCTTACTCCAAGGGTGCCCAGGAATCTGCATTTGAAACAAGCACCACACGTGACTCATATGCATACGTATAGAAGGTTCTCTGATACTTTGGAAGGCAAAAATGATGGAATCTCACGCTGAAGGGGAAAGGGACGGGCATGGCTTTGGGAAGGAAGTGTTTCAAAAGAAAAGTGTGGAAGGAAGGAAGGAAGGAAGGAGATTGACATTTATCAAGTGTATGCCAGAGACGTTTAAAAAAATTGAATCCACTATGTGTGAAGACCTTTGCTAAGAAATGAGATGAACACAAAGACCAGGCTTGGCGTTCAGGGAGCTGAGAGCTTGCAGTGTTGCCTCCTTTAGCTCTGGGTGGGTATCACCATCCCACTTTGCAGATGAAGAGACGGAGATCTGGGTGGCTTCCCGGGTTTCACACCTTTCGGTAAACCGGCTTGGCTGTGAATGGGGCCAGCGGGACTCCAGAGCCTGCAGCCAGGCTTGGCTCTCCCACACCAAGCTGTCTCTCCGTCCGGGCTGCTAACATTTGCATAGCACAATTTACCGAGTGCTTTCACATTCATCATCTCACTTAATCCTCACCTCAGCTTGAAGAGAGTGGAGGAGGCTGGGGGCGGGGAGGCTGAAGCTTTCCCTAGACCTTATGCTTACCCCCTTGCCTCCCACAAGAGAAGTCCTAGGGGACAGAGCTCATCTGGTTTCCAGGTGCCTTTGGGACACAGGTCACAGGCCCTCGGGTGGTGACTGAATCTGCAGCTTCTCTCAGTTGACCTCTACCCCCAAACTGGAAGAGACATAAGGCAGCTTGACAAAGGAGGCCACCTCCCTTGCCTCCCAGTGGACCAGAGGCCACATTGGGTGCTGTGACAAATATGCCCGAGAAAATAAAACACGGGTCTCTGATTACCATGCCAACAGGAAGATCCAAAAATGCCTGCTGAGCCAGGATCTCCACTGGGGATCACTGGCTGGATGCCAGATCCTAGCCTCCATGAGGGGTGGCCTCTTCTTATCTGGAGGATTTAGTGGTCCCCCACCCCACAAATTGCAGGTTGTGGCTCCTGCAAGCCCCTGCCTTGGACACCTGCCTATCCACTGAGGTCTGCCTTCTGCTACCTCATCTTCTGGTGCTTGGCTGGCTCCTGGCAACTCCCTGGCCTGCCTCTGACCCTCCCCAAAACTGAGGCTCAAAGAAGGGAAGTGAACTGTGGATAGTCATTCTTCAGAGGGGACAGAGTGGGGTATAAACCCAGGTCTCCTGGCTGCAAAGCCTCTGCTCTTTCTCCCACTTCTGTTTCGGGAAGTGTAGGACAGTGGCTAAGAGTAGAGGTTTCAGAGTCAGGTGGACTTGGGATCCAATCCTGTACATTCTCTTAGGTAAACTCAAATATGCCTTTTAACTTTCCTGAGCCACAGTTTTCTCTTTCTAAATGGGGAATGAAGATGCCCCCATCCTCCTGGTTGTGGTGGGACAGGCACCAACTATACTACCCAGCACCCAGTAGACTCCTGGTAGACAGTGGCTCAGGGCTCAGTCCTCTCCCTTCACTCCTCTGGATTGTCCTGGGAGACATGCCCCTCATCCGTGGAAACCAGAGCCTGAAACTTCCTTGCTTGAATCTCTACAATGGTTTCTCTGTAACTTTATTTTTTTATTTTATTATATTTTTTGAGACAGAGTTTCACTATGTTGCCCTCCATAGAGTGTCATGGAGTCATACCTCACAGCAACCTCAAACTCTTGGGCTTAAGCGATTCTCTTGCCTCAGTCTCCCAAATAGCTTGGGCTATAGGCACCCGCTACAAGGCCTGGCTATTTTTGTTGTTGTCGTTGTCATTGTTGTTTGGCAGGCCCAGGCAGGGGTTCAACCCACCAGCCCCGGTATATGTGGCCGGCGCCCTGGCCTCTGAGTTACAGGTGCCAAGTTCCTCTGTGACTTTAGAATAAGATTCCTGGATCAGCACCTGTGGCTCAGCAGCCAGGGCTCCAGCCACATACACCTGGGCCTGCCAAAACAACAATGACAACTACAACAAAAAAATAGCCAGGCATTGTGGTGGGCACCTGTAGTCCCAGCTACTTGGGAAGCTGAGGCAAGAGAATTGCTTAAGCCCAAGAGTTTGAGGTTGCTGTGAGCCGTGACTCCATGGCACTCTACTAAGGGTGACATAGTGAGACTCTGTCTCAAAAAAAAAAAAAAAAAAAAAGATTCCTTAGCATCACCTCCAAGGCCTGAAAGATTCTGACTCCTGCCTTTATCTCTAATCTGTCTTAAGTGACATTTCTCTGCCTTAGTAATGTGCCCTCTCAGTTGAACATTACTTCTACCAATGCATCAAGCTCCTTTCCACTTCATGGGCTTTGTACATGCTGTTCCCTGTGTCTGGAAAGCTGTTCCCTGCATTCTTTGGCTGGATGCTTATGCTCTGTCAGGCACCAGCTTAAATGACACTTCCCCAAAGAGGCCTCTCTTGCTCTCCTAACTTAGGTAACTATCACTAGTATTTTCACACACATCATTTTACTATTGGCTTTCAGAGCACTATAGCATAGTGGTTAAGAGAGTAGCATCTAAGATTGCTTCAAATCATCCTTTTTGTCCCTTAGTAATTCTATCACTGGGAAAGTTACTTAACTTCTCTGTCCCTTGGCTTCTTCGTTTTTTAAATTGGGATAATTGTATCTATCTATGTGAGGTAGTTTTTGATATACAGGGTGGCCATAAAGTTTGTGTCCAATTTAAATGATTTAAACTTAGTAGCTTAAAACCACAACCACTCCTGTTTTCTATAGTTCAGCATTTTGGGCTGGGTTCAGCTGGGTGGTTCTTCTGATGAGGACTGGGCTTGACAGAGCTTGGCTCATGCTCTCTTAGGCACCATTCCCCCCCCCCCCCCCCTCCTCGGCTCTGGGCAATTGTTGGCTGAAATGCCCTGGAGTTTTCGTCTTTGTGATGTGTTACCTTCCAATAGGCTAGTCTGGTCTTGTTCACATGGATGTTGCTGAGTCCCAAGGGAAGTAAGAGGCTAAGCCCTAATGTCCAAATGCTTTTCGAGTCTCAGCTTCTTTCTGAATCAAGGTGGGAGGGAACTACCAAAGAATCTAGATCCAGGAAGATGTGATCAGGTGGTGGACATTACTGTGGTCAGCTTACCACACTATCCCATTTGGGCTATTGTGAGGATTAAAATGAGAATTTTTGCATATGAAATGCTTAACATAGCATCTGGTTGGTTAGTTAACACTAAATACTCCTTCCTGATATTTTGTGAAATAGGACCCAAGGCTTAGACGTATTAAGCAGCTTGCTAAAGGGTCAGCCCCCAGTAAATGGTGGAGATTTGAGTTTGGTTTCTTCCTCTCTTTAACTATTGCACAATGCTGCTTCATCCACACAGACACAGAAGGGCAGAACCTCACTCAAAGCTAGAAGGTCAGTCCAGGGACATCCCACAATTCCAGCTGGGGTTTGTGCCTGACTCCAAAGTGCTTCAGTCACATCACCCTAATCAGCCTGTTGCCTTAGGTACTGCGTTTGTCGTCGGCTAAAATGCCATAGCTGGAAGAAAATATTTGTTTTGGTATCCTCCTCCAGCACTAACAATTTTCTGCCTGCATTTTTCTGTTGTTTGGCTCAGATGAATAGCAGTTTTCATCTTTGCTCTGTGTTATGTACACAGAACTGCTAACAGCATGCTTGCTTACTCATTATTCTGGTAAGGGGTGCCAACCAGTCAATAGCCTTTATTTTTATATGACTAAGTACACTGCAAATGCAGAAATAATGCACAGTCTCCAGTACAGAGCCTCCACCATCAGACAACTCTCATTTCTAGAGGCAGGCAAAGCAGAGGTGGCAGCTGGTGTGGAGCTGGAGACAATCCCGATTGATTCTGACTTGCTTCCTTTGTCAGGAGCCCAGGAGCTGGGTTAATCTCCCTGCATGATTCACTACTGTGGTAGAGTATGTGGTAGATTTATGGTTTTCACCAACCTGGAGGAGAAGGCAAACAGCACAGGAGAGGTGCCAGGACCAGCCCAACTTCTCAGGAAAAACCAAGGGTAGACTCCAGGAAATGCGGAGCTTACCCCGGAACCCAGCAAAGCTGTGGGAGTGCCAGGAAAATCTCTCTGTCAGTCCCAAGGTGATTGCTCAGAGTCAGATCCAATTTGGGTTCTGCGGTGGGATTGCCTTGCAGAGTTGGGAGGTCTTAGGATGGGGCCAAGCAGGATGGTTAGTCATCTGATCAGCTCACAGGGAGGCCAGGCCACAGGTGGGGTGTGAAAATGGCACCTAAGCCAGGCAGTTTGCAACCGGAAGAAGAAGCTGGGCTTCCGTGGGCCTGGGGGAGGACCAGGAGTGTGCACCGGGGAAGAATTGAAGACCTCTGCGAGGTGGGCATAGGTAAAGGCAAGTGAGCTTATTCATTCATCCATTCAACAAATACTCCCAGAGCTGGAGTTACCTAGTCGAGGTTTTCAGGCCTCTGTAGTGATAAGATAGAGTCCTGCCCTCACAGAGTATATGTGGCGGGGAGTAAAAATGTGAAAAAGGTACCATGTGATAGTGATGCATACTGTGAGGAAAATGAATGGAGGACAGAGTGCCTGGTCAGGGTTCCGCTCTTTAAAAATGGGCAGGAAAGGGCACTCTGTGTAATTTACACGACACTTGAACTGGGGCCTGCATGATGAGGAACCAGTCCAGGGACAATCTGTGGGGCGAGTGCAAAGGTCCTGGGGCTGGAATGAGTGTGACACTTCAACGAGTAGCTAGAAGACCAGCGTGGCTGGAAGAAGGAGGACATGTGGCCAATTTGTGTCATGCTCTGAGGATCACAGGGGAGCTTAGATTTCATCTTGTGTGTAATGAGAGGCCACACGAAAATTTTAAGCAGGGAAGTGGTTTGATCTGAGTTTTGAGAATATCTTAGCAATAAGAGCAAGCAAATCTTGTTTTTTTGTGTGTGTGTGTGTGGGGGGGAAGGGGATGAAGAGGACGTGGGAGTGACCCTGGAGCAGGGAATTTGAACTATGTGTTGAATCTTGGTGGCAACAAGGCATCTGATAAAGGCTGTCGGGGAGGAATAGAGATGGGATGACAGGGACAGGGTTGATTTATTCCCCTAAAGTTTTGATCCAGGATTACTGTCAGGGTGGGAGGATGGTCTCCGGCAGTGTCCCCAAGGCTCTGCCCGGACTCTTTCCTGCTCAACATTTCTATTCGTAAATTGGTGGAAGACTCAGAAGATGAGCTCATCAGACATGTGGCTGACACGGAGCTGTCAGGGACAGCTAATGCCATGGATGACAGGCTCAAGATTCACTGCCATGATCCTCCCCAGGCTGGAGTGATGGGATAAGACCAGCAATACCCCTGATTGCATTCAGATTGGGGAACAAAACCCAGCTTGGGGGCAGGGAGGCCTTCTTGAGTAACTATCTCCTGAAAAAAACCCAAGTTGGGGTGGGGGAGTTAGTGGAGGCAGCTGGGCTCAGTGCTGTCCCTACGCCAGCTCTTCCATTTTTTTAGGGACAAGGTCCTTGGTCTTTCAGGCTCACTCTGTACATCTGTAAGGTGGGGGTGATACTGTCTATTGCTCAGGGGTGTGGAGAGGAGTAAATGTGAGCATGTGAGTGGATGCTGGGCTTCCTGTGTGGCCTACGGTGTGTTCATGACAAATGCAAGGGTGATAGGGGTGTGTAGAGACTGGGCCAGCCTTTCAGGAGCACGTGGAGGGCTCACAGCCAGGGTGGTCTCCTCTAGTCTTGACACAGCTCTCCCCCTTCTGGGAAGGACAGCTTTCTAAGAGCCCCATTGGCCCCTAGGGTGTGTCCAGAGGGGAATGACCTACCTGGAGGGGTCAGATCTGGAAGCCCTGACCCCTGAGGATCATTGTGAATTTGGAATAGAGCAGAGGCAATTGCAACTGGAGGGACAGGAGTGTTTTCTCAAATGCCACAAGGGCTGCAGGGTGGGCCCAGGGAAAGTGTGTTCTTCTTCCTTGTCCCGTCTAAAAGTTGAGTAGATGCGTATGTGGGTGACCATCGATAATGACATTGTAATTATGCCATGAATATGTCTGAAGCTCATTATGCGCAAGGCTTGCACTAAGTCTCTCGCACAACTTAGAGAACGTTCACAGTCTAACCCTGAAAGGTGGGTGTGATCCCCACTTGGCAGATGAGGAATCGAGGTGCAGACAGCAGAGATTCCCACCCAGCCCCTGCTGCTTCCTCTCTGCCTGCCTGGTTGGGGAGGGTAGGAAGGTCCTGTCAGGCAGAGCCATCTGAGAGGGAACCACCAGTGGGACAGTTTTTGGTACAGAGACCTCAGGACACTGCAGACCTTTTGGAAATACTTTGCCCCTTGGACCTGATACTTTAAAGGGTTCAGTGTTGAGTCTTGTATGTGTATGTAGTAATTTTATTTTTTAAAAAGAAAGCTAGTACAGACACAACTAGAACGATTAGTGTGTACTGGCCCCGTGTGTCCACCCCCCGGCTTTCACAGCCATCAACGTGTGGCCTGTCATGTTTCATCTGTCACATTAATTTTGAAGGAGAACCTAGACATGATTTTATCTGTAAATACTTTGGTATATACAGGCCTAAGAGATCAGGCCTCTTTTTGTTGTTGTTGAAGTATAACCACAATACCATTACCACAATTTAAAAACAAAATTAACATAATTCTAGTGAGTCTCTCTAGTTCAGAAAACCTGTGGGCATATAGCTCGCTTGGCAAGGTATCGGGCCGGTGGGAGGGAGGCAAAGACTAATTCTTCACATGTCTGGTTCCTGCGACTTGAGATGCACCTGTTCCCTTTGAGGAAGAATGAAGAGGAAGGAGAGGAGGGAGATCTAAAACTTGGGACCAGGGATTGGCAACCCCTTTATTCAGATTGTTCCTAGTGGGCTCAGCCCTGAGCGTTGCAGCCTATTTATAGGCCTAAGTCTAGACACAGGAAGGAGCAAAGGAAGGGATGAGAGGGCAGGAAGAGGGAGATGAGAGAGAGTGGAGGGAGAGAGAAAACAGGGCAGGAGCTGGCCTTGCTCCTGGGCTTTGTGCTGGGCTCGCACATGGGTCACTTCCCCCAATTTCTCCCAACCCTCCCATAAGGCAGGTGCTGTCTAGTGTCATCCCATTTTACAGGGGAGCACCCTGAGGCTCTAGAGTCTGACATGAAAGGAACAGTGGTGCCTGGATTCAAACCCAGGCCTGTCTAGCTGGCTGGAGACGGTGTTTTCCTGGCATCGCTCCCTGCCTCCAAGCCCGGTGCAATGATGTTCAGGGCTGATGTTCAGGAGGTGTGGTTGTCTCGGTTGTCAGAATACAGAAACGTTCCTGTACCTTCAGTACGGTTCCCTCAAGCTCCTCAAGCATCCTGGCCCCCCAGCCTCTGCCCTAGGACCCCTGGGTCTTATCAGGACCCAGCACCAAAAGGGTGTATGCCCAGCACAGCGGGACTACAGCCTGTGCCTATTCTGATTGACCGTCAAATGCAAGGACTACTCCTCTGGCTCTGTGTATGGTGGCACATGAGTCGTGTGCCAGCCTGTTTTTGTTCATATGTGTGTGTGAGCATCAAACACACATGTGTATATGTCCAGGTGCACTGGCATGGACCCTGTTGGGAGCATTCCCTGGAGGCTGTTCTCAGAACTCCTGTGCCCTCTGAGTGGGTGGTCAGAGCTGGAACATGTACAGAGCCTCCCTGACTGCAAAGCCTGAGCCACAGCACCTGAGCTCCACTCTTTCATTTTTCCTTCTGCCTTTTCTTCATCATCTCCCATCGTGCTCACAGACAGAGTGCTGAGCAGTTTCCAGAATGCTTGGTGCAGGCCACCTCATCCTCCTCTCCTCGTAGGAACCTGTTGAGAAGGGATGGCTCTGAGGTGATGGCTCTGGTCCTCCTGGGAGCACTGGGTGGAAGATGCTCTTTGCCAAGGATGTTATTGGGACAGAGGCTGCCACGCCCTCCCACACCTGCAGAGAGCCAGCAACCAAGAGCCCGGAGGCCAGGGGAACATCAGGTGCTATCAGGCGGTTGACAAACAGGAAAGGCCCACCTGAGGGTTCAGGGTATGAGGCAGAGGTAGAAGCCAGCATTTAGATATAGGAAGACCCTTGTGGATCGGTGCTGGTGCCAACCCACAGAGTGAAGCCCAGGACAGAGGTCCTCATCTGGTCAGAGGCCATGCCACCCCCAGTGGACATGTGTACCTGTGGAGCCACAGCATGGGTTTAGGGTCCCAGCCAGCACTGCTTATGTCCTATATATGTTCTGGCCCTAAATACCCCCTACTCTCTGCCAGATGCTATCCCAAGTGCTTTACACCTCTGACGTTCCTGTTAATCAGATGAGGAGACCAGGGTATGGAGATGCGGAATCAACTGCCCAGGGTCACACACCAGTATGCAAAGAGTGGACAAGGAGGGCCAAGCTGTGCTCCTGGGGGCTTCCTAGAGTGCCCCGGCCCGTGAGGCTAGTTCAGCAGGGACCTAGGATATGGAGCTGAGAGAGTGAAAAAAGGGAACAAGAGGCACGAAGAATGGGGAGCAAGACAGGATTCTGATCAAGCTCCCAAAAACTTTATTTTTTAACAGCTATTTAAACACAAGCGGAGGGGGGAGGTGTGCCCAGAGGTATGAGAGGGTGGGGAATTCCCGGAGCAGGTGTGGTAATCCAATGGTCAGGATGTTTTTCTTGCCTGTCTGGTTGTAATTGATTTATGGTAGTATTTTTCCAGAGAAAACTCTTTTTTTAAGCTTTGGCTCCCGGCATCTCCTCCCTTTCGATTTATTTTTTGAGTGAGGCGACATAAGTGGGAACAAGGAACAAACGTCTCATCTATAGATGAGTGGGCATTGACCTACGGGGGGAAGTATTGACCTGATTCCTTCCCCGGGATTTAGAAGTTCCCGCATTTCAGGTGGCTCTTGGTGTCTTTTGGGGAGGAGAGGCAGAGCCTTTCAATGGTGTGGTCCTTCAGTGGACAGGTCAAATATTGACACCAACCTCTATGCAAATCAGGTTTGCTTCCAAGGGGACTCAGAGTGGAC